>CM044959.1:35273447-35357077 GCA_024516035.1 Bactericera cockerelli
AAAGTTCTCACAAGAAGAAAATGAAGATGAGACAAATAAAAAAGTTAAGGCTCACTCATGTTTTTGTCCTTCGTATCTAAATTAAACTAGTGTGAATATTTTTTTTTTTTTTTTTTTTTTTTAATACAACATCAACACTTGCCAGCTTTTTAGGGCTAGACAAGCAATTACAGATGCGAATATATTTATTGTGTGTTTATGTACAATCATATATAATATATAGGTATACAATACATACTGATAGCTTAAAATTAAGGTGAATATAATAAAACATAACATAGAAGAAATAAACAAGGTCTAATATTAATCTGGGCACTATCTGGTTGATTCTATTATGATTGCTGAATGATAATGAATTGTACGAGTGGAATGTGCATATCTATAGTAAACAATCTACATATAGTAAACAATATTATCATGCTGTCAATGTCTTAATCTGATGAGTCAGATTACAGAGATATAGAGTTACTTATGTTTGATGTTCAAGTGTTGTTTATTTTTGTGTTGATTACTACTCGTATGGATAAAACAGGTCTGGTTTGTTTTCGATGTTATTATAGACATTCATTGCAGCTATTATTGGAGATTTAAATAAATTTGGATGAACAGCGAATAGTGTGGTTGGGTCAGTACGGAGTCTTGGATTAGGGACCTTAATATCAATTTTGGATGTGAGATATATGCTATTAATTTTGTTTGTTAGTAAATTTTTGAGAAATTTAATTTGATTGTCCCTAAATCTGGATTCAATAGAGTCAATGACTAGATGTTCAATCAGTAATTTGTAGCTTATGTTGGAGGGGTATTTAGGTAAAAAACCATTGATTTTTTGAAAAAGGTATCGTACGAAATTAGCTTGTACTTTTTCAAGTTTCATAATTTGGGTTTTTGTTTGTGGAGTCCATAGAGCAGAACAATATTCTAATTTCGAACGCACTATACTTTTGTATAAGAGTGTAATAGTGTCTATATCACTAATGGGGGTGCAGCATCTTATGACCATCCCTAGTCTCCGGTTGGCCGCACCTATTGTTTTATCTATGTGTGCATCCCAGTTCAAATTTGAGCTAAATGTGACACCAAGATCTGTAAATGTTTCTACGTTTTGTAGGGGAGTTTTATTGACTTCATATGGATTTTGTATGGTGTTTTTTTTAGTGGTTAATGTCATTTTGAAGCATTTGTTGGGGTGAAAGTGTAGACCAACCGATGCAAGCCACTTTTGGGAGGAGTTTAAATCTTCCTGCAATAAAATACAGTCGTTATAAGATGTTATTTTCTTGTATATTTTTAAGTCGTCTGCGTATAATTGAAACTGAGAGTTTTTTATGTGCTTTCTGATGTCATCAAATGTTAGAATAAATAAAAGGCTACTAAGTTTTGAACCTTGCCCTACTCCTGATGGTGGATAGAAGGGTTTAGAAAGGTGGTTTTCGAACAAAACTTGATTTTTTCTCTGACATAGATAGCTCTTCATTAGTTGGACAAGAGGGGTAGAGAACCCTATTGATTGTAGTTTGTGTATTATGGCTGCGTGTGAAATAGAGTCGAAACATTTAGATATATCGCTGTAAATTACATCAATTTGAGCTTTTTCAGATATGACACGAGCGACGTAGTCGCAGAATTCAGTAAGGTTACTGAGTGTGGATTTTTGTTTTACGAAGCCGTGTTGATTAGGAGATACGTTACTGAAGATGAAATTTGAGATTTTATTGTACAGAGCACATTCATAGATTTTTGCCAGTGTATTAAGGGTTGAAATGGGTCGGTGGTTGTTAATTTCCACATTATTACCTTTTTTGGGGATCGGTTTTATAATAGATTCTTTTAATTTGTCTGGATATACTGCTTCTCGTAATGATTGATTAATTAAGTTAGTTAGGGGGTTTAAAAGGGTATCTAAGCATTTTTTGAACAGAATTGGTGGTAATCCATCGGTACCAGGTGATTTTTTTACCGGTATTTCTTGAACAGCTTTTTTAATGTCGTCTTTTGTGAAGTATTCAATATGAAGGTGTGTGTTTGAATATATTTGTTCCGGTGAGAGTGATGCTGTAGACTCTGGGACTCTTGTGTTATTGTTGTGTGATTTAAGAAAATGTTGTGCAAAGGTGTTGGCTATTATTTTAGGATCGACTAAGTCTTTACCTTCATGTTGTACTGATTTCTTGTTAGAGAGAGCTTTCCTGTTTTTGTAGAATTTCCAAAATTGGGAACTATCTTTTTTTATGTTTTGGGACATTTTTTGTACATAGTTTTGGTAATTTATTTTAATTTGAGATTTACATAACTTACGCAGTTGCTTATATTTGTTCTGTTGATTTGTGGATTTATTTTTTTGTTTTCTTAGTCTCTCTTTACTTTTAAATTTCATTTTTGTGTCATGCGTCCACCATATAGGATATTTATATTTGGTGTGCGTGTTTTTGTACTTTGGAACGTGTTGTTCTAAAATTTCGAATATTTTCTGATAAAATTGGTCCAGATTTTGGTTGCAATCTTTTGAATCCAGATTTATTACATCAGACCATTGTATTTTAGCTAACATGGTATTGATCAGGGTAAAATTAGCGTTCGTAAAATTAAATTTATTGTTTTCTCCTATATTTATATTTTTTGAATTTGATGTATTATTTCTAGCATTTTGTAATTCTACATTAATTACTAAAGGTGGATGGTGTCTATCGGCTTTTACAAGGCCTTCATCAGCTTTTTCTATATTTACATTTGTTTTTTTCCTCCTAATTGTAAACTGTTTGGATATATTGGTTAGACATAGGTCAAGGGTACGTGAGTTGCTGTTCTTTATTTTATTGAATGACTCTAAATTTAGTGTGTTCATGAGTTTGTGAATTTCATAAACTTGCGTGTTACCATTAATATTGGTGTTATCATCAAATTCTGGTATATTGAAGTCTCCTATTATCATTATGTTTTTTCCCAAAAGATTGGTGTCGGAACAAATATTGCTGACAAAAGATTTAACTGTTTCATTACTAACAGGAGGTGGAAAATAACAAATGCAAAAAAGTAGTTCCTGACCATATATTTGACATTTGATCCACATGATCTCATTTTCGCGTGTGCAAATATTAAGATTTCTCAGGGGAGTTGCTTTATAATCTCGTTTACAGCTGAATAATAAACCCCCACCTCGTTTTTTACAGGTTGAAGGATCTCTGTCTTGACGATAGATATCATATCGCTTATTGTCAAAGAGTTCATTATTCCCTATGTCTTCAGATAACCAAGTTTCTGTTATTATAATAATGTCATAATCCTCACTGTAAGTGTTGTAAAAGAAGTTGGCGTGTTTTCGCTTTATGCTATTGGCATTTTGATAAAATATACGAATTGCTTTTGTTGTTGAGATCATGGGAGTGTCATGTTGTCTAGAGTCTAAACTTATGTCTAAACTTAAATCTAAATTTTCTGAGAAGTGGTTCTCAAAGTCATTCTGGGGTTCTAGAGCCGTTTCATTAATAACTTTGTCTGGGGAAGCCAAAAATATGACTTACTTCATTGTTGGGTTGAATACCTGAGGGTTGCGTATAGTAATTATTATTATAATTATTACGCTCTAGTTGAGTCGGTGAGGTTGGGTGATTCGAATGATGCAGCGGCTGATTATAAGTGTAGTGTGCTACTGGATGTAGTGATGCCGCTGGCGGGTTGTTGAGATGAATTGCATTTGAGGTGGAGTTGTGGTGAAGATGATGATGATTAGAACTTGTTGCTGACTGGTGGTTTTGCTTTTGAGGTTGATATTGATGCAAGCTATACAGCTGACTTAATACTTGTTGTTGCTGAATCATGAGCTGTTGTATCAGGTGCTGTTGTTGTTGTTGGTGTTGGCCCATGATCTGTATTTGTTGAATTGATGGCTGCATAAATTGTTTAAGCGACATAAGATGATGATCAACTGGTTGTTGTGGCAATACTTCTTGTTGTGCTTGTGTTTGTTGTGAAGCTGGTTTTTGTAACGGCATTTTCTGTTCAGATTTTGATGATCCAGGCAATGCTTGTTGCTGCAATGATGGCTGTGGGGCTTTGTTAATTTTTTGAGTATTATTATTTTGTTTATGTGGTAGCGGCTGTTGATTTCTTCCTGGTTTTTGTAGATTTTGGTATTGCTGCTGTTGTGTTTGCTGTTGTTCCCGCTGATAGTGGTATTGTGTTTTCCGGTGTGATATCTCACACAACTTTCTAATAAATTAAGAAAATTTAATCAGAATTTACCACAGTCTCAGGTTAAATGTTCAAAACTGTCGAAATTTTTTATTAAAAGTATTGAATATATGTGCAAAATTATCATTTAAATTGATATTATCAAATTAAAAAATTCAACATCTCTTATTGTTTACGAGTTATTTGCACATATTTCATTATTGTACAAAATTTTACCCACACGCTAATGGGGAAAATATCAAAAATGTCAGAACTTGATATTCAAAATATGTAAATTGTATGTAAGATCAACATTAAAGGCAATTTTAATCTATTAGTTTTTTTGATAACATTGATGGTTTACGAGTTGAATTTTCGTTTTGAATTTTCATTTTTTATCGAGATTTAACCAAAAAACAAAATGGCGGATTTTCATGCAATTGTTCCAGGTCCATAATTTTATTGCCCCACAGCTACAAGCCAAAGTTCATCACTCTACAACTTACCGTTCTTAAGATATTTTGTATAAAACATTTAAAAATCAATAAAAAAAAAATGGTACTTACAGCAATGCGTTCAAACAGGTAATAATCATATGTGACAAGAAAGCCTCTCATCTTGGTCCGTAAAAGTGAAAGCTTGCTCTCGGGGAACACACGGTCTAGCAGTCCCAACACTAACTCCAGCTGTGGGTGAATCGGCAAGACATTGAGAACCATCTGCTCAATTTTGCTGTTGATCCTGTCTTCTATCTGCACCTCCAAGCTTGCCTTGGCTGCATTACATTCCGTTTCCAAATGTTTCAGAACTTTGAAGAGGAATAAGGCACGAATATAGTTGAGAAGGGAGAGGTTTGTGTATTGAGCTTCACGGTACACACAATTGTGAACAATCAGAGTTAAGTAGAGGTTGCTGCAGGAGAAAAAAAGATGATTATATTGATTAATAGTATGGCATGTATTAAATAATTTATTTTAATAGAATGAAAGTGCACAAATTTTTCCTCATTAATTTGAGTTTGTGACCACATAATAATAAAACTCTGAGGGTTAGGTGGTAGAAAATGCTTTGAGCATTAACCTCGCCTGGTGGGGTTACCTTCCACGAAAGAGTATTATTATTGAATTTAAAATTATTAAAGTTCATGTAGATAGTAAGAGCAATAAATCAAAAACAAGTTGCAATTATTTGCTACAGAGAGAAAGAAAGAAAACATAAAAGTTGAATATACATAACATAATTAATCCTTCTGTTCTATCGTTATTGTTTGGTTTGTAGAGCTCTCCAAACTTCAACACTTCTTGAGTCATTTTCCTCGGACAGCCTTCTCCCACTTATATGACATTTTGTCACAAAGTATACTATAGCTATCTTCATGGCGTTTGGTCCTGTGGATTTAATTCATCTTCACTGTTTTTTTTTAAGGTATGATAGATTTAATTTATGTAAAATGGATATAACAATAACAATTTATTAAAAATGGACATAACTATAACAAAAATTATATCAAATCAAATCTATATATATTTATTACATTTAGCCCAATTTTCATTACTACAATTTTATATATGTGATATTCAACCCCCAAGCAGCCTAAGACGATCGTTTCGTTCTTATTTGAACTCATCAGTTAGGCATAGCTGATTATTAATTTCTTGCCGAGCCCAGGGTTTGAACCTGAGACCCATGGATCAAACCCTGGGCTCGGCAAGAAATTAATAATCAGCTATGCCTAACTGATGAGTTCAAATAAGAACGAAACGATCGTCTTAGGCTGCTTGGGGGTTGAATATCACATATATAAAATTGTAGTAATGAAAATTGGGCTAAATGTAATAAATATATATAGATTTGATTTGATTCGTCATTGCTACTATATGGTCCTTTAGAATTGAAAAATTCCATAAGTTGAATTGTATAATTGTGTGGCCGCACACGGGACATATGTAACTGGTTCTGCCATCTTGTGGTAGACCCCTCAACTAGCATGTGAAGTGCACGCAAGTGACTATGCTATGAGGTATAACATAATAGATATATGTGATATTCTCCGTCAAGTGTCATCAAGCATTCATGGCTCAATGGTAAACATGTGGTACCATTGATCCATGGGTCTCAGGTTCAAACCCTGGGCTCGGCAAGAAATTAATAATCAGCTATGCCTAACTGATGAGTTCAAATAAGAACGAAACGATCGTCTTAGGCTGCTTGGGGGTTGAATATCACATATATAAAATTGTAGTAATGAAAATTGGGCTAAATGTAATAAATATATATAGATTTGATTTGATTCGTCATTGCTACTATATGGTCCTTTAGAATTGAAAAATTCCATAAGTTGAATTGAAAAATTATATCTTGAGAAGAGATAGGTATTAATTGAAATTACTTAAATAAAAAGTCTTTGTCCTACAATTTCAAATCACTGTCTCTGTTATGTAATTTTGTTGAACATACCTTGTTAACTTGAACAAGTTCTCCAAGTGAATATGAGATTTGTCCAATGAGTTTTCGACCCAAAATGTCAACTGTAACAGTAGATCCATGATAGCACCTTCATTGCCTGAAAATACAAACATATTTTATTATTTTTTGGTATGATACTAATAATGATATATAAAAAAATATGTTTTTGTGTTATTTTATTACAATTATAGTAGATGGTGCACAATTATAGGACTTTTTCTTTTTAAAATCCTAATATTCTATTTTGCCCATAATTCTACCACTGTTCGTTGTTCACATCTAAGTAAGCACTCAGTTTTAAATCACGAGTTATGATTGAATCTATTAATTAACATCTAAAGTGTACAGTAAAAAAAATTGAATGTTGGTATTCGAACGCAGGTCACCATTTGCGCTAGTCTAGTGGAATGCCTTGTGGAATGGTTTATATTAATTTGAGATATACACTGGAGGGCACAATATTACTTTCAACCCTTTGTAACTGCTAAAAGCCACATGGAAATACACAGCTTCTAATTGCACCCTCTAGTGTATTATCTAAACAAAAACTTGACCAAGATTCTATTCACATTGAAAATGCCAAAGAAAACTTTACTTTTAATGCTAGGTAATAATAGACTAAATTGTGTTGAAAATTAATCAATAGGTAAAATAAAAGAACATTTTCAAGTGCCACAGGATTGAAGTTTTTTTTAAAACAGATAGTGTCTTAAGAGACACAATGGACTAACCAACTAAAAGTTATCACAGG
Source organism: Bactericera cockerelli (assembly GCA_024516035.1). Classification (NCBI taxonomy): domain Eukaryota; kingdom Metazoa; phylum Arthropoda; class Insecta; order Hemiptera; family Triozidae; genus Bactericera; species Bactericera cockerelli. Next base: position 35,280,835 of record CM044959.1, read on the forward strand.
CATTACATGATATCGGTCTTGTTCAGTTTATTTTCTACATAAAAAAACACTAAATAGCAATGTTTAATCATGATGAATCTCTACTTACGATACAAGTAGGTAAGAATTAGATCAATGATCATTTGCTCGGCAACATTCCTGAAAAAAGAAAAATTATACAAAATTGATTGAAATATTAAAGTGTCATCATGAAAAGGTCAATGTAGTTTATGTAGAAACTTTTTATTTATCCAAACTTATATCTAGCTGGGGGGTTTTTTTTAAATCCATCACACCCTAGCAAAAACTGTAAGCTAGCCTGGCTTGTCTATTCTCTGTTTATTGAAGTATAGCAAGACATATTTGTTGTGTAGCATGTCCTTGTGAGTATGAAACTTGACATGACAATTGAACTTTATGTACAACTTACAAATTTTCACAGAATGTTGTAAAATAATGTATTTCATCAACTTTAGCTCATTTATAAACTACCAAAATCTTTGTGGCTAGCATTTCTATCTAAATGGATGATAATTATCAATAATACCATAATTGGAACTTCAAAAACCTTAAATGAAACTCCATCCACATGAAAATGAAACAAAAGTAATTAGTGAAGGTAGCAAGCAGTAGTGGAATTGTTATTATTAATTGGTGAAACTCAATATTTTTTCTAAAGGGGAAACTCTAATAATGGGTTAGATTATTATTATTATTAAAAAAGGAAAGACTAATTCAATGATTATACAGGGTGTCCCACGAACAGATGCATATATTTTAAGGTTAGGTTCAGCCCACTGTGGACTATCATATAAGCTAAAGTTGCAGTGGGGTATTTTGCTTTTTAAGTTTTGGCCAAATCCCTGTTTTCCTGGGCTCAGAAAAGAAAACTCTTTTGATAGAGCCAATAAAAATAAATAGGTGCAAGTGATCCATTTTTCAATATTTATGATTTAGTCAAAGCTATCAAGAGAATGCCACAGGCATTAGCACAACTTTAGCTAAAGTTCTATTTTAAATTCATTTCACTTTGTATGTCCTTAATAATTGATGTATTACACACCTAACTCTGAATGAAACTTAATCAAATATCTCAATAGAACTCTTTGATTTTTACTTACCCAATGATTTCCCGTTTAAGAAATTTTCCCTTTAAAAATTCTAGCAGCAACATTGTGACAAAGTCAAAATAATCCTTGGAATCATTAGCATTGTCCATCTGAAAAAAAAGTGTGTAAGTGATGTCAGATTGTTTTTATGGCTATTATATATTAAATCATGTTAAAAACAAAAAGATGGGAGGTATTTTGACAGAGTTTTCTCTCTTATTAATAATGCTTTACATATCAGTATCTTGGGATAAGGAAAGGTCATTCATACAATATTGCATATTGATTCAGTCACTTCCAATGATTTCCTGTTTAACAGATTTTCTCTTTAAAAATTCTAGCAGCAACATTGTGACAAACTTAAAATAATCCCTGGAATCAATAGCATTGTCCATCTGAAGAAAAAAAAAAATATTTCAGTGTGTGAAATAGATCATTTTTATGGTTATTGTAAAACAAAAAGATAGGAGGTATTTTGACAGAGTTTGCTCTCTTTTCAATAGTGCTTTACATATCAGTATCTTAGGATAAGGAAAGGTCATTCATACAATATGGCATGTTGATTTCTGGAACATGAAAAAAAAAATATCCATCACCAGAATCTCTATTCTATAAAAAAACTAGCAGGCTGTTGCCCGCTTTGCGGGCCGAGGCATGGCCGTGAAAGCAAAAAGTCCTTTTTTGCCAATGGCAGGTGTTGTAGTGGGAATTTTGAAAAATCCTGTCTTATTGCACATCTAGACTATAAGACAAAGCTACCTACCAAATTTCAGCTTCCTAGGACTTAGCAGTTCGGAGAAACAGTGATGATCAGTCAGTCAGTCAGTCTGTGACTTTGACATTTATATATTAAGATGTAAAAATGATATTCATAATTTCAATTCAACTTTAGAGTACAAGGAAAAAAGGAATAACTTACCAAACCATTGTATGAGTACAGCTGTAGAGCATATTTCAATAAAGTAGGTAAAATTTCAATCAGGCTGTCATAATTTTCCACTTTAGTTTCACTGAAATATGAGAGAGTTTAATTTTAATACATACTTACAACAGAACTAATGAAGTGATGACATGAATCTGGTAGTCCCATGTACATTTAAATTTGTACATGGTGGGGTACAAACATTTAAATATATTTAAACACTAAGTCTGTCAATTGAAAATCAAAATTTTGCCACTAGTGGCTCCACCAAATACTATGAATAACATTCTTTTAAATTTAGAGGTTTTACCTATGATAACTTGTACTTTTTACATCTGCACCCTCAAAAATCCTTATTTCAAATCTACAACTTCACTATTATTTCTAGTTAACCATAGCATATCTAGCAGTGACAATAGTCACTTTGTGAAAGCTAAGAGCTAGGCTAGGTTATAGATTGAATAATTTTCTACCACAAGGAGTGCTGTAATAACATTAAGAGTTCCTCAGGGATATGACATATTTATCTCTCTTTTATATCAAAAACAGCTTGATAAAAATGATGTACTTTGGCGCAATCTTTTATTTTTATAACAAAAAGCACTTACCTAATTAATTTAGTAATGTGGTTTTTAAATTTGGGGATGAAATCTCTAACTGAAGGATCAGCCAATAAATTACTGAGATCTTCATGAAGTTTTGCTTGAAATTGACTAGCATTATTGCTTGAGTCTGAGCTTTCGGAAAATTTCTCTTCCCAGGATTCCATTATTAATACTTGAACTTAAGATGTATTTTGAACTGGGATCTGCAATAACAAAAATAGGTGAACTTGTATAAAGGATTAGTAGGTACCCATCTAGGTATATATTTTACAAATGACACTTTGATGCTGCTCACATATAGAAGATACAATTCAAACATTTGTAACAAAATAAATTTACCAAGTATTTATTAGTGAGCTTTTTCTTTACAGCCCATTAAACCTTTGGAACTGCAAGCTAACATAGCTTAATAGTGTTGAACAGTCTGTTCTATATCCTGTTTTATTCACTTTTAAGTTTATAATTAGAATATATTCTAGAGTCTTCAGTATGTACCAGTCTTAAAACAGAACCTTTTCAAAAAAAAATGGGATGTTTTTATGTTTTCAGAGGATCTGAGAGTCCAGGTTATTACAAGGACTGAAGGACTTGGTTTTTATACACTATCAACAGCAATTAGGTAGGTAATATGGGATGATTTATTTACTCTGGGTTTGATGTATTGGTCAAATAAGATTATATTGTGTAGGAGAATAAAACTTACATTCTGGATCTCCATGAAACAAACTCTGGTTTTGAAAAGAGCCTTCAGTCCAGTTGTTTTGATATTGTCTTCTAGGCGTCAAGAGGTGAAATAGGTGATGTCAACTATCGTGAAGGTTCAAAAATTCACCACAAAACATTTTCTTAGAGTAAATACTGATGAAAATAGTTTCATTAATCCAATTAGGACAGTGGAAATATTTGGTTGAATATGAATAGTTGAAATTGCCAATTTCGTAAATTTCAGAGTTTTGTGTTTTTAGGAAATTGGTGAAATTGGAAATGGTGATGGAGAGTGGAGAAAAAAAAGATGGAAGTGGTAGGGGAACAACAGATTTCCGGAAGAGAACTTCAATGTTGCCGGATCATTTATTATTTATTTTTCCCTTCAGCCTGATGATAAAATCCCATAGGTAAACATCAAGAATTTTATATTTTTCTTTTTTTTAAATTTGAGTTATTTTTATAGGAAAGTAAAGTCGTATTTTTTTATATGAATATTAAAATATTTAAAAAATGGGTATAAAATAAACAAACAAATAAAGTGAATAAAATGAATATTTTTTTCTTCTATGGGGAACTGGTTGTTAATATTTTTCCATTTTCCGCCATTTTTAAACAAATAAAAGAAATATTTACTTTTCCATCGCGATCCAGCTGCAAATAAACAAATATAATAAATAAAACACGGTAGAAAAAGTAAAAAATATGAATTTTTTCTTCATTTTGCAAAATTATGGATATGAATAAATTTATATTTGCTTTTTCCGCCATGTTTTATTTGGTTATTTGCAGCCGGATCGCGATGGAAAGGAAAATATTTAATTTTATGTTTAAAAATGGCGGACAGTGGAAAATATTTGCAGTGAGGTCGCGATAGAAGAGAAAAATATTAGTTTTATTCATTTTTTTTCGATTTTTTTTTATATCTGTTAAATTATTCTTATAAAAAATACGTTTCAAGTCACACGAAAATAAAATGAAATCCAAGTACAGATTCCGCACTGATGGCAACATAGACGTACATGTATTACATTGTAAGCTCAAGTTCACGCACCCATTAAATTATTATTTAATATTAGGTTCAAAAAGTAGTCAAATAAAAAATTGTTATTTTGAAACCAATCAAAATTGGTTTTATTTTTCCCTTTCCGTGCAATAAAAAGTCTCCTGAACGGAGACAAGAGGTTAAATCCGGCAACTCTGAAAAGTAGAGGAACAGATGTCTATTTCCAAACGCACACAGATTTATTTTTGTATTTTTAAGGTTTTTCTTATTTATGTAGTGTTTTATTTATTGGTGAAAAAACCATTGACAAATCGAGCCAGCGCAGCGTCAATACTCAATGGCTCGTTGCATATTTATATTATCTACACCAGTACTCCTTCTATCACTGAAGCTAAGTTAAGTCGAACAAGGTTGGGATTTAGATTGGTGACCAGTCAAAAGCCGCGTTTTTCTTTTGGATTAAAAATAATTCCAGGTTCGGTCTTTTCCAATTTTTTCCAAGTTTAGCTTCCCCACGATTCGTGAAAGAAAAATATGTTTCGGTACTTTTAAAGATAAACAATGGAAAATGAAAACTTAACCAGGAATAAAGAAATGGAAATCCATTTTGGTTAACCAAACTGGCAGAAGATTTCTCGACCTCCAATCGTTTTTTTCCAAAAGCAAAATGACTTTCTTCCAATTCGTCCATTTTATTCCATTTGAATCCACTTAGGTTAGAAAGAAAAAATACGGCTAAATCAAATTCTCGTGATGCTCGCTATTTCCAGGGCAGTCCATGTCGTGTGAGGTTACTGCGGGTAGCTGATGGTTGATAAGATGATAACTTACCAGCAATTGGGGGGTCAAACCCCCGTCTTGCCATGATCTTGACATTTGGAAGGGACGTTAACCTGGATTGCGGGATATGCGTTATTACGACGCATAGGTTTGATTGGTTCAAATTTTCATGAACTTCTCTTTGTTTGATCACGTTGGGACTCTTTGAGTTCCCGGAGCATTTAGTTCTAAATTAGAAAGTGAATTGAGTGTTATTTTGACGCAGACCCAGCAAAAGCGCTGTTTTCTTGTAAGTTTATCGGACGTAGATCTAGTGACTTCAAAATAACGCATATTCAGCAATACCATACAAAAAAAAAAAAACACTCCAGCAATCCAGGGTTAAACACCTCCACAAAACGTCTTGTAGATGGTCCTATTTTAAATTATTAGCTTCGAACTAGGGGTATGTAGCGGATTTTTTTTCTCTCTTAAAAACGCTTATATCTCGTGAACCGTACACCTAAAAAATTGTATATATATTTATGGGTATTAGCATTTCAAATTGTACATTTTGCTCTGATAAAAATATCAAAAAAGAACTATTATAAGGTCTTCGATTCAAATTGCCGATACAGATTTTTTAGTAAAAGTAAGAGTATAGAATTCTACCTTATAAATAAATTCTATTGTACCTTATAAATAAAGAATCGCTCCAAAATTTTTGGAGATACAATTAAGTGATTTAGCTCCGAACGCAGCAATGATGGGCAGTTGATAAAAAATTTTTTTTTGCCAAGTGTATACAATGAGAGCCATTCACGAGGAAGTATTGCGTCCATACTGTCCACCGTGTATTTATTTAAGTTGTTCTTCATTGTAACTGATAAGTGGGATTTCAATGTCTCTAACATACATTTGAATGTCTCTGAGACTGAGCGCACAATTAGCGCAGTGGTAAGGTAGGTAGTTGGTACTGTCTTGCCATGTGGAAGTTCCCGGTTTCGAATTCCATAACCGACAAAAAAAGTGCAATCAAATTTTGGGTAAAATTGTTTGTTAAAATTATAAGTTCCGGTGCGCTCCAAATGGTAAGTATTGCCACTTCTTGCCAATCAGAGTGGAGGCATATTATAATAATATTAATAATAATCATGTTTTTATTAAAATACATATTTTTTCTTCCTCTTGTTCCTCTATAAGTAGATGGACATTATAGGCAACAAATCATAATATTCATTTGCAAAAACAAGAGCATAGATGAATTATTTTTATTAACATTTTTTACCAATAATGTGGTAGGTTTTTTAAATTAACAGAACTACAAATTTAATAATGAATACAATTTAAAATAAGCCAGCGAAGATTGAATATATCACCAGTTCACGTTGAATATATCACCAGTTCTCGCCTGATCGTGATCTCTGAAGTTAAGTAACCACCAGGGTGGTAAAGACGTAGGGTAATAATACACGTTCTGTTGGCTATTCCTGGCTCAAATATAGCTAGGTGAGGTTAATTTGAGTAACTGGGTTGTTTACCAAGCATATATAGTTGGTAATATAAAACCATGTGAATTGGGTAAGACCGTCGGCGTAAGCATGTAGTTAAAAGCGACTTGAAACCCAAATACTAACCTAATAAAATATTTTTACTATATCATTTTACTTCAGAAAAATTTCTAATATTAGAAATCGGAAGTATTGTGTTCGTTTTTGTAAAAAAAAAATTGCCGATACAGAATTTTTGTAGAATCTGGATTGTAGGAAAAACGGTATTCTACCTTATAAAACAAATTTGAAGAGAATCGATTTAGAACTTTTGTAAAACAAGTAATTCAGTAAAAAATCTCTCATTCTAGTGATAATAAAAGTTGAAAATCTTGATTACCATTCACGAGGAAGTATTGTCTACATAATTGGCAGAGTAGAGGTTAATGTGGACAGCTTTTAAGATACCTACTCGCAACAAAAAAGACAATTTAAGGGTTAGTGACAAAAAAGACAATTTATTTACCAATGTTAATATCTCTTTTAGATATTAAGTAGGTGGGTGCACCTTTTTTGTGATTTAGATGATATAATGATAGATTTAAGACTATTAATAATAATAATAATTTCGTGTCCGTGAGTTAGGTATTGATACCTAAAGCACGGTGGTGGGAGGATTATATGGACCCCGAGATCCAATGTCTAGGCTCCTTTCATGTCCATTATTGATTCTATTTGGTTTTAACGTCCTGACTTGAGGTAGACGGACGGGGGTTTTACCCTCCATTCGCTGGGAATCGTACCAGCATACCCACATTAACCTCACCCAGCCTGGGTAGGGCCGGGATTGCCAGCCTCACATGTTCGAAGGGAACAGAATTTTCTGTGCGAAAAGTCTGCTCCAACCGGGAATCGAACTCAGGATTTCTGGACTACGGGCACAACCGTTACGCCACGGAGGCTGGCTTTTAAGATTATTAAGATTAGAGGCTTTGACAATTAATTCGTATTCATCTAGACCTAGTATTCTGTCGCCCTAGATGCCGTCCTAGAGTCGCAGGAAGCGTGGGGTGGATTAAGAAAAAGCTTTTTACAGACTGAATTACTGAAAGCGTTTCGACTGTTCCCGCTGAATGGAATGGCGTCAGTATTATTTGTCTCGGCCAGAAATTCAATATGCTCCCAGGGGTTCTCACACCATGAACGAAAGGAAAATTTATTTAAACGAAAATATTCGTGGTATTATCGTTGATTTATTTATTAGAAACAAAGACAGTAAAGATAATTTACCTACCTGTAGATAGTAGTTACCTACAAAAAAAAAAAATGATTTTTTTTTTCAGTAAGAGGAAATAGAAGAGAAATCTTAATATATAAATGTCAAAGTCACTGACCACTGACTGATCATCGCTCTACAGCCCAAACCGTAAGTCCTAGGAAGCTGAAATTTGGTAGGTAGCTTTGTTTTATAGTCTAGATGTGCATTAAGACGGGATTTTTCGAAATGCCCACTACAACACCTGCCATTGGCGAAAAAGGATTTTTTGCTTTCACGGCCATGCCTCGGCCCGCAAAGCGGGCGACAGCCCGCTAGTATATACATATAGGTAATACCTATACCTACCTACATAATTAAATTTGAGAAAAGGAAGAAAAAAAAAATAAATCATAAATTATTTAAATCATAAAAAAATAAATTATTTGTTTGTTAATATGTTCTTCTAATAAAGAGTTTCACAATAATAATAATGATCATCTACATTTGCTGGAAACTCACAACGAACCACTCAAATGAGCAAGCATCACGAGAGTGTGAATTTGAATGGTCACACATCCAACTCCTAACTTCGCTGGAGGGTGTGTTGAATACCCCGAGAACTGGTGTATTCAACACACCATCGACGCTGACTGAAATTCCAAAGTCCGCCAATTGAGGTTATTTGATAATTTTAACTCTTTATCCAGAAGCACCATTACTACCCGGTTCAGATTATGAAGAAACAAAAGAGACTACTAACCGTTGGTTTGAATCCCACCCAGGGCATAAAATTCCTCATTAATTTGAGTTTGTGACCACATATTATAATAAGACTCTGAGGTGGTAGAAAATGCTTTGAGCGTTAACCTCGCCGAGTGGTTACCTTCCATTAAAGAGAGTTATCATTATTATTATTATCATCATCATCAGAGATTTGACCCCCCACAAAATAATTTATTATGTGAGTAAAATTTCTCAACACCAAAGTTTTCAGAAAAAAAAGTTTTGGCAATTTTGTCCGTCAATAAACAGACTTTATCGTTTTTGTGAATGTAAGAATTAGGTATAGACACAGACACGGAACCCCTAAACCATTATTTTCAAAAATTCATGGAACCAGAAGAGGCCTAACTTCGACTTACAAGGATTTGTGAACTGTAGGAGATTTTACTGACTATAATAATATATGTCTCAATATACAACTGACTGTAATAAAATTATAGCGTGTCACATATTCCAAGGTCAATTTGACTGAAAGTAAATAAGCCAAATACAATGATAGGTCCTTGTCCATCCTATAGGATGTGGTCCAGATCATCTGATCATCTCTCGTGAGTCACCTCCAGCTCAACATAAAGTGCTTTAAATACCGGAAATTTGGTGGCTTTGGGCAGTCTATGCAGCTCTCAAGGCTGGAAAAATCATTTACGAAACACTAGCATGAGCCACTAATTTCTGCTGACATAGATTTACATCAGAACATAAATTTCAGGCGACGGAGGTTTTATTCTTATCTCAAAATAAACATTCGAGAGTTGTTATTCAACATAGGAACATCAGTTTCTGCGTATTGCCCTTTCTATGAGTAATACTTATGTTGTACTTTGTTAAATATTTTAATGTAATTGTTTACATACTGCTCTCGATTTTTTCCATCGGAAATTTTTATCGCCTTTTCGTGTGTTTTTTTCTTATTTAAAATAAATAGAATTGGCAAGATTTTTTCTTTATAAAATAATCTTCTCAATGCTATTTATTGTGTTATTTTGAGTCATATTTTTTTTCTACAGTTCATTTTCTCGGTTGATTGACGTTGAGAAGAAGCTGCAGTAATTTTTCGTTTAATTTTCTTGGTGTAGAAAAAGGTTAAATAATTCATAGAAAACAATTTTTTCCCCTTTATTTCTAGTAACTTCTGTGATTAATAATTGTCTTTTTTGTGATTTTGTAATATAAGGAACTTTGAAAGCTTTAAGAAATCTTTATTGAGTGAAATACATCCGAAACAAAATGCAGAAGTTGAGTTTCCAAAAGGTATGTAATGTCTTTCGGCCGGCAACATAAAATAATTAGACGATAGCTTATTTTTCAAAGAATTCCTGTACTATTAGCAATTTTCATCATATTAAACTAAGTAAGTTTACTACGTTCGAACTTTGTGATGCTCGTTATTCCCAGTACAAACCAGGCTGGGTGAGGTTGTGAGTATCAGGTTTGTAATCTTAAAGTATGCTATCGTCAGCATCAGCCAAGCGATAGTTCGAATTTGGATGGACACCGATCCAAGTTCTAACCTAGCTGGGCGTTGCTTAGTTTCAGTGGCAGATCGAGAACTGGTGTATTCATCATTTCCATCGACCGACGCACAGAGAGGTATTTTTCAAATCTGGGGGGGACAAAAAGGTTTTTTCTGAAATCGACCCTGGGATGATTTAACTGATATGCACAGGTAGCCAAGACCCTAGTGCATTTTAATATAGCAAGTTTAATTATCTAGCTTTCATACTTTTAATACACGGTCACTCTCAAGTTGTCCGTATGTTTATTGCTTGTAGTAGTTTCCTAGTTGAGGAGTGAGACGTCAATCTTGATACCTTGGTTTCTTTGCTTTAAATATTTTTTTCGTCACAATAACGATGAAGGCTGTTGAAGTAGGTAAATATGCTCTTATTTCATAAGAGTTTAAGTTCATAGATCAAATACTTGATGTTCTACGATTAATTTAATAATGGCCCTTTTTCGAGGCAATTTTTTTCAAAATTTAAATTTCAAAGGTGTAAAAGCAGTAGTTCCCGGCTTTGATATGGGTATCACTGAATGGGTAATTTTCTTGGTTTTAACGTAACTAAAAACTTGGGTGCGAATCGGTGCGATTTTTTTTAAAAAGTGCCAAAAACTAAAGCAACCTCTGGATCAGAAAATTTCGAGTTTTACTATTCTTTAGTTTAGATGTAATCGTATAATGTTATATATTATTTTTTTAAATCTTAGATGCATCTGAGTGTCAACTCATCAGTAGAAGACACCTCTTTCAATAAGGTATTGAGTCTGGAGGGGTCACATGGATGAGAAGCTTGATCAAATGGAAGAGTTTTTGCTGAATCTCGGACCATTCTTAGAAGATGAATTTATTAACTTAATTCAAAAGAGACATAAGACGTTGAAATCAAATATGAAGATCCGATACGGAAACGCAAGTCGTAGACGAGATATAAGTCCATAATCAGAAGGACCCGGACGTCCGAAGAAGTTGTTCGCTGACATTTCTGAGAGGAACCTAAATATGTAATTAGGGGCTTGCGCTTGCATACCATGTTTAAGTTTAAAAATCTTCTTCTTTCGTTTGTTTTAACCAAATAATGATACTTGGTGCCTACTACCTACTACCGACTGAAATTATACTTAAATTAAAACCCACCTACATTTTTTTCCCCCCCGAAGGAAAACGAGATGTATCTTTACTGCTCAAAGACTTGACTTCCACTCCAAAACGAGCAACAAAAATAAAGAAAGCGTACATTGCTTCAAAGGGAAAGGTATCTCTGCTCAAATCGGACCCTCTGATGACAGGGATGCGACCTCACCTCTCAGCCCTTATCAAGAGAGATAATAGAGATGTTGTCTGCGTCTGATCATTTACCACTCCATGATTTCCACTCAGAAGAAGAAGAAGACGACGACGAATGATAGCTTGTATGTAAAATATGATACCTATACATAAAATAAAATTCCATTTTTGCGTTTTGTATAAAATTGTTGTTGCTTTTTTTCTTTTCCTTCATCATCATCAACACCAACAAAAGAATAGTAATAAAAATACGCAAATATTCGGCCGCTCCAATGCTGCCCCAAGTAGGTAGCAGCCTGGTAGAAGGGTAATTTGCTCAGAGGAATCCTAAAAAGTTTTTTTTAACCCCTATAGGGTTAAAAGTTAAAATGCTAAAAAGTTTTTTTTAACCCCTATAGGGTTAAAAGAACTTTTTAGCATTATTGGAGGCTGTTTTCACCAAAAAATAATTTTGTCCCCCCAGATTTGAAAAATACCTCTCTGTGCGACGCTGGCTCCAGTAAATGTACTACCTAAATGACTTATTGAATACATACATATGTACATATTCTGATCTCATAAAATTGAAGTTAAGGAACGTCCAGTGAGGTTCGCACTTCTGAACCCACCCAGGCTGGTAGAGGTAAATGAGGGTAGCAGGATTTGCAATTTTTCTGCCAATGGAGGGTAAAATCCAATCAAATGACCTTATTGTAAATTAAGATAAAAAATACGAATTTAATAATTTATTATTGAATTTGAAATTCCGGAGATGGCACCTTGATGAAACAACCTCACCACAAATGATTGAAGTTACTTGAGCAACGTTCAGCATGGTGAAGACTTGGATCGGTGACCGTTCTGGTTACACATCCAGCGTGATCAATTTGACGAACCATCTTCTGCTGTTATTCCGACATTTTAGAATCTTTGAAGTATTTTGTAAAGAAGAGTTTTTTAGTACTTTTTTCCCTTTGGCGTGCATCAAAACTTAAACACGTTAGATACCTATTATTTACTTACATAGTGTGAATAGAGCCAGAACGTCATCGCAAGACAATTATTTTAATATGTCACGTAATGTCGGTACCTAATGTGCGTATTGAAATCAAAATAAAACCTTGGCAAGAAGCAAGAATCCTTCACCAAGGTCCCATCAGTATCAAGACATGCCATGGTGATGGTTTTGCCAAGACCAAAATAAGTTTCCGTCCTTCTTTCATAAGACACGTCTTGTTCTTCTTGGTCCAAGTAGATCCTAGTCGGTAACAGCTCTGTAGTACAGCGCTCGTTTTCATTCAAGAACTCTTCAGGGACGTTTGCTAAATTTAGTTGATACAAAATGTTGTGCTGGAATCCCACTGAGTGCAACATTTTGTCTCGCACGAAACGTTTCGCAACATTTCGTATCAACTTTTGAATAGGAAGTGTTGCAAAGCTTTTCGAAGCAATGTTTCTGCCACTGGGATTCGATCTCTTTTCATTTTTATTTTAGCTTTCTAGACACAATGTTGCGCTCATCAGTTCCTTCTCTCAAATCTTCCTCCCTTATCTTTTCCTTCTCTCAAATCTTCCTGCCTTATCTTTTCCTTCTCTCAAATCTTCATCCCTTATTTGTTCCTTCTCTCAAATCTTCCTCTACTTCATCCTTCCTACGAAGACTGGGCCTCCGTGTCAAACTCCCACTTCTAGTTTCCTTATTATTACAAAAGTCATTACAGGGTGAGCCTACAATCCCCTCTAGTTCAGCGGTCGGCAACCTGGGGTCCGCGGACCCCCGGGGGTCCGCGAGAGCTAAATTGGGGGTCCGCGAAGCCATTTCAGGATAATAAAAAAAGAAGAAGAAAAATAGCTCATGAACTCGAATCATAAATAGTCCGAAGTACCCTACTTCCCCCTAACTCACTATGTCTAGCAAACGCATGCAAAAATGATCTCCGAGTCGGCGTATCAATTTTGGCCCCACGTATCAAAGAACTGGTCGGACGGAAACAAGTGCAGCCTCCTCATTAACCATTGAGTGGTTCACTAGGTTAATTCAATAATTTTTTACCGTTATTAATTTGGGTAATGTTTTTATTTTCGTTTTCTTGTTTTAATAAAGAACCAAATCCACTAAGAATCTTAATAACCATTTACATATCTACCTACTTTTCTTTCATACCCCCCCCCCCTCCACGCTCTTGTAATGTGGGGGTCCCTTAAAAAAAATCGAGATAAGCTAGGGGTCCGCGTAGTTCAAAAGGTTGCCGACCGCTGCTCTAGTTCACTTACAACAGTCGCATCTACTTAATCATTACAGGGTGAGCCTACAATCCGCCGTACGGCCGCGGTATGGAACGTGACAGAGGATGTCCAGGCACTGCGGGCCGCGATGAAAGGTTTGGGAACCGATGAGAAGGCCATCCGGAACATTCTGACCTTCCGCACCAACCAGCAGCGGCTGGAGATAGCGGAGAAGTACACGACAGAGCTGGACAGGGTGAGATATACTAAAGAGTCCTTTTTGCAAGCAGTTTATATTCTTATGCCGGGTCCACACTAAGCGAACATTGTTAGCTAACAATGTTCGCAGTGTGAAAATGTGTGAAAATGTTTTACGACTTGTTTGAAATAACATTGTTAGCTAACAATGTTCGCTTAGTGTGGACCCGGCATTACGGATATTATTTTGGATAAACTATTTTTATTGATAGAAGAACAGTCAAACCTGAGTAAACAGAAAAATTTTCAGCAAGCAACAAAAATTTTCTGCAATATTTTTTTGTAAGCAAGATTAGGAATATCTAGATAGGTATTATAAGGACCCCGAGTTTTTTTCCCAGTTTATACAGATGTCTAGGTTTCCTCCGTACACAAGTCTGTTTATGCAAACTTGTATAATTCAATGATAAATAAAGTTGCCATATTTTCGATAATCACTTGAATGATGTCACAAGCGCTCAAACCCGCCCTACTAAAATTACTCGCGCGATTATTATTATTAATACCTAATATTAAACACTTTATTAGAATAAGAAGACATATTATGTACAGTACAAATAATTATTATAACAATGAAAAAATGGAAACAATATATTATACAATAAAAAGAAAAAGAATGGAAAAATATATATAAACATATGTCCAAACTAAAGGGCGGAGTTATTGCCTATGGCAATCTCTGCCACCCAATCCTTAGTTCGAGCTAGTGTCTCGAACCCCTGACCTCCGGGTTACGAGTCCATTCAGCCGAAACTGAGACGAAAATAAATATTTATAAATATAGATGTTCAATATTGTGCGCACGAATAGCTTAGTGGTTAAGCACTCGCTTGCCATGTGGAAGGTGCCGGGTTCGAACCTCCGCGACGACAAAAAATTGTATTCAAAATTCGGTTACAGTTGTTTGTAAGGGATACCTTCCGGTGCGCTCGTGTTGAGGGGAGGCATACTACGGGATGGGCAGGCTACAACACAGACCACAAGCGTCTACAGTAGCTCCTGTTTCATGGCAAAAAAAAAATTACTACCTTTCCAGAGTTCTACTAATTACTATTTGATATTGAATTTGCAGAACCTCATCTCTGATCTGAAATCCGAGCTGGGTGGCAATTTCAAGGATCTGGTCAGCGCGCTGATGAAGTCCCCGGTGGATTATTTGTGTTATGAAATCAACCGGTCGCTTGGAGGAGTACTGGATTCGAACAGTCTCACAGAAATCCTGGTCACTCGAAGCAACTCGGAAATCAAGCAGATTGTTCAAAATTACGAGACGTGTGAGTAATTGAGTATTCAGTATTCATAGTAGCTCGATCGATAAGGTAGGTGAATTGGTGACTAACACAAAAATATGATAACCATTGAACTAATGTCCGGCTGCACCAGACTTACGACCCGAGGCCATGTCTCGGGAAGTCTATATTTATTTTTCCAAACCCGACTCTTCACAATGAGGCATTACCGTATACATCGTTTCGGTCCTGAATTCTACGCCACCGATAGACAGGGTGAGTTCATCGCGCACATCCAAGTACAGAGAAGAAAAATTTCTACCATATTGGGGATCAAACGTGGTCACCGTTCGCGCACGTGTGCTAAAATGTTTTCTTTCGATTAGAAGTTATTTAAAGGCTCCCAGCCACGGAGCCACAGAAAAATGTCTAAAATAATTATTCTGAACACCAAAAGCAAAATAGGATATAATATAATTAATAGGTATTACTTATGTCAATGCTTACGGTGATTTACAATGAAAAATAATAGAATAGAATGTTAAGTATTTATTTGTAGTTACCGACCTCACTGGCTTGATCGATAACAAAGCGGCGGACTTCGAACCTGGAGGTCTGGGGTTCAAGTCCCAAGTTTGGTAAAAAATTAGCATTGTTAGTTTGAGTGATTGACAGAAATACTGGTGATAACTAAGTAGGTACTTAGTTTTAGTTTAAAATAATATTTTGCAATATAAACTAAACTAAATAATTATTTCATTTTTTACACCTTCCAGTGTACAAGAGACCCCTTGTTGAGCATGTGTGTGACGCAACCAAGGGCGACTACAGGAGGTTGCTTACCCTCATACTGACGGTAAGAGCCTGGCTTTCCACACTGATATTATCTTCAATATCAGTCCAACCCCTTGTTGAATTGTCGTAAATGGAGGAGTTTAAACATGAATAACTGGCCATTAGATACTAATTTAGTTCACGTGTATAAAATGAAATCTTTAACATTTTTTTTTTTTTTTTTTTTTAACATTTTATTTATTTATTAACGATATTGGATTTTTACAAAGGTTCTTTTCCTAAGCTAATGATAAAAGCTTCTTTTTTACACTTAACGTCTCTTTAATATCGAGGTCATTCCAGAGACAAATTTCGCCCTCCATTCACTGGAAACTCACAAACCAGCTACCCACGCACACAGCCTGGGTTTGGACGGGAACAGCCAGCATCACAAGGTTTCCAATTTGAATGGGCACCCATCCAAAGCCTTGCCTCGCTCTAAGTTGCTTGACTTCAGTGAGAGAATTTCTTGTTGTAACATGTTTTCACTGGATTTTTCTCTTCCTGTTCCAGGGTACCCGGGAGTCCCCGGGGAAAGTGAACAAGGAGAAGGCAAAGGATCTGGCACTCGCCCTGTTCAAAGCAGGTGATACGATTATTTAATAATAATAATAATAATAATCTTACCTTTATTCAATAAATAAAGTGATCTTCTTGATGATGATAATAATAATAATAACTGTTAAACAGGTGTATATTTACGGGGCCAAGCCCTATTGAACATATAACAAGAATACAAATACAAAATAAAAGCAAAATTAAAAATAGTTATCAAAATTATAAAATCTAAAAGTATCACAGGAAAAAAGAAATTGATCGAAAAACGACAAAAAATATGGACACATGGGAATGAAGTAAATAGAATAAAGTAATTTGCAGCATGCTGCAGTGTCAAAATATGTACATAAAAAATATAAAATGTCAAAAATAAAACTTTTATCATTTAAATAATAAAAGTTCCGTAATAATAATACCAGTATCTTTTAATAATAAAAACGAAGAAAAAAATGTTTTATCTACACATAGAACCTATGAGCAGATGATCCTAAAGAGTCTTTTCACTTTTAGTGTTTTAATATTCTTCTTCTTTCACTACCAGTGTACTGGTAGTCAAGTGGTTAACGCGCTAGTCTGGTAATCCAGGCAGTGTTGGAATCCGTTGTTTCAAATCCCACCCAGGGCATGAATTTTTCCTCATTAATTTGAGTTTTTGACCTTATAATAATAGGACTCTGAGGGTTAGGTGGTGGAAAATGCTTTAAGCATTAACCTCGCCTGGTGGTTACCTTCCACTAAAGAGTGTTATTATAATTATTGCTTTTTCCCAAACCTATTTGGGGTCGGCCTTAGTCAACCTTTTCCTCATGGTTGAGGTTGGTCAGCAGTTCTTAGCACTCCTACTATTGGATTTTACGGCTAACGTCAACCCTGTACACTAGGTGGACAAAGCTGGTATACCATTAATAGGCTCATTCCAGAAAGCACTTCCATAATCTCCCTTTCAACTGCACTCTGATTGTGTTATTTGAACAAAATTTGACAGTTGAAAGAAAAGGAGATTTGGGGATTATGAGAGTGAGAGTGCTGTCTGCAATAAGGCCCTCGTATCTGTTTAAAATCCCCCCAGCGAGACAATACAGTATATTATTGTTAGGTAGCAAGGAAAAGGGGACACGGAGGACTGTAAAAAAGCCGTGGCCTTTGGATAGTTAGCTTTCTTATTTGAGCAATGGACTAATTGAACTATACGAGTAATGGGGCTATTAATATTGTTCCGTTCACTTACATTGACTGAGAGGTATACTGAGGGCAGACTCTCGATGCTGGAAGCTGGAAGTTCGAGAGCCTGCTACAACGAAGTTGAGGCTTGTCTTGGACTTGGATACAGGGTGTTAGGGGTGAGGATATACAGTATTATACAGTGTGTAACAATTATTATTATGATCTATTTCAGGTGAAGGAAAGTTGGGCACGGACACAGCCGAGTTCGTGAAAATCTTCGGACACGAGAGCTACGAGCAGCTGTACCTGGTGTTCGACGCGTACAAACAGGAGAAGTCAAGGACCATTGAGCAGGCTCTGCAGGCGGAGCTTTCGGGGGACCTGCTTGAAATCTCCCTCGCCATAGGTTGGGAACTACTGTTGGGAACTAAGTAGTCAATGTGGCAGAGCGAGTTAGCGCGCTAGGTATTGCACACATGGTGACCTGGGTTCGATTCCCAGCGGGGGAGGATTTTTTCTGCTCTGTACTTGGATGTTCGGGGTCCACTCATACCTCGTGAGGAAAAATGAGTAGCTGCTTTAATGTGAAGCAGCGACCAGTGGCAGAATCTTAGGCAAAAAAATAATACAAGATATTGTAAATTAAAGTGGTAAAGTCCTATGATTATGCGCTACCCACTAAAATTGTGACATAATAACACAAAGAAAAAGCATTATTATTATTATATTATTAACTACTGTTTTCAACATTTTTTTTTGTAATTCGCGTCGTGGTCGCTTTCAATTGCATGGTCTAACACGACGGGGGTTTTATTCTCCATTCCCTGGAAACTCACACACTGTCTACTCAAATTAACCTTTCCCAGCCAGCCTGAGCTGCCTGAGTGGGGCCGGGAAGAGCCAGCATCACGAGCATGCGCTGATATAGCCCTCTTGTATTGGGGGGGCACAATCGCACAATATACCTAACTACCGGGTTGCACCCGCCGCTTCGCCAACCCATCACCCCCCCCCCCCCCCCCCCCCCACACACACACACACACACAAAATGTCAATATTTTTCGTGTCACCCATCCACTTATTCTCTTTAATGGATCTCAAGAATGGCTCATCAGAACTTCGCGATCAATATGTCAAATGAAGACTCCAACCCTTGCAAAAACACTCTCGCTTTGAGTTGATAGTTCGTCACGACATATTTCGAGAAAAAATGTCATTCAGGTCAAAAAACGTAAATACTTTTTGATTACCCATCCATTTTATGTCCTTACTCAACGTAGCTCAAAAACGGCTCATCAGAATTTCGTGATTGATGTCTCAAATGAAAACTTGAAACCTTGCTTAAAACTTTTTCTTTTTGAGTTGATACGCCGCCGCCGTAGCGCCGTCACGACAAATTTTGAGAAAAAAAATGTCATTTCGGTCGAAAAATGTGATTTTTTTGTGTCACCCTTCCATTTTTTGTCCTTACCCCGTGTAGCTGAACCCTAGAGATATATTCCCTGATCCAAATGGGCCTATAGGTAAAATTTCAGTTTTCTCAGACAATCTGTGTGGATTTGACAACTTTATTAATTAGATATTTCTTATTGGTCTTGGAATCGGGAATTATTTTTGGGCCCGTGTCCCCTAATTTATTGAGATTTTTTTTAGCGGGATTAGTCTTAGAATTGGGAATTATTTTGGGTCCCGTGCCCCCCTAACTTATTGAGATCTTTTTTTTTACGGGATTAGTCTTAGAATTGAGAATTATTTTGGGTCCCGTGCCCCCCTAACTTATTGAGATCTTTTTTTCTTCCGGGATTAGTCTTAGAATTGGGAATTATTTTGGGTCCCGTGCCCCCCTAACTTATTGAGATCTTTTTTTTTACGGGATTAGTCTTAGAATTGGGAATTATTTTGGGTCCCGTGCCCCCCTAACTTATTGAGATCTTTTTTTTACGGGATTAGTCTTAGAATCGGGATATATTTTGGGTCCCGTGCCCCCCTAACTTATTGAGATCTTTTTTTTTTTACGCGATTAGTCTTAGAATTGGGAATTATTTTGGGTCCCGTGCCCCCCTAACTTATTGAGATCTTTTTTCTTCCGGGATTAGTCTTAGAATTGGGAATTATATTGGGTCCCGTGCCCTACTAACTTATTGAGATCTTTTTTTACGGGATTAGTCTTAGAATTGGGAATTATTTTGTGTCCCGTGCCCCCCTAACTTATTGAGATTATTTTTTACGGGATTAGTCCTAGAATTGGGAATTATTTTGTGTCCTGTGCCCCCCTAACTCATTGAGATCTTTTTTTTTACGGGATTAGGTATAATGAAATTTGAGAAACACCGTTTACCGAAAAAATCTGGGGGGGCACGTGCCCCCCCCTATATCTGCGCATGATCACAAGGGTTTGCATCAAGCTGTGACACTATACTTCCCATTTAGGTGATGGGTCAGCACGAGCGCACCGGAAGGTATCCCTTACAAGCAAGTGTAACCAAATTTTTAATATAAATTTTTGTCGGTGCGGGGATTCGAAGGCGGGACCTTCCGCATGGCAAGCGAGTGCTTCACCACTGAGCTATTCGTGCGCTTATTTTATTCTATGCGCTTATTGAAATGCTGTCTAATTTCAGTGGAGTGCATCAACAACCAAGTGACGTACTTTGCGAAGCAGCTGAACAAAGCCATGAAGGGGTTGGGCACAGATGACAGGACTCTGATTCGGATCATTGTGAGTCGCAGTGAAATAGACCTGGGCAACATTAAGAGGGAATACGAGCGGCTCTACAGCAAGACACTGGAGAGCCATGTCAAGGTATTATTATTATACAACGCTTTATTAGATATAAATGGACATTATATGCATACAAATAATTATTTTAACAATGAAAAAAAATGGAAACAATATATACAATAAAAATGAAAAAGAATAGAAAATATATAAAAACATATGTCTTTAAAGGGCGGGGTTATTGCCTATGGCAATCTCTTCCATTCAGGGCGAAATTATTGCACAAATTCAAGATTGCAAGTTCGAGTCAGAACGTTCCCCATTTAAAACAATACGTAAAATCTAGACCTAAGTGCACAGAGGTATAACAAAAATATCTTTCGCCCTTAAACTTTAATTGTTTGGTGGTCAGTCATATAATCCCAGGTCGAGTTTGGATTTGTTGATTCGAATCCTAATCCACTTAAGGCATGAATACGGTTTTAAACTATTTGAATATGTGAAGTGAGCCATTTAACGGGATCAAAATATAAAAGTGTGTCTGAACGCCATCAACATATTTCATATTTCCATGGAAGTCGAGGTGGTTCAGGCGCTAGTCTGATAATCTAGGGAGCGTAGGGTTCTGATACAGTCCGATGCATGATTTTTTCTTTATTTATTTCAGTATGTGACCAGATAATAAAAGCATCACTCTGAGGGTCATGTGGTAGAAAATTCTTCCCAAGTGGTGACTTCCCACTAAAGGGTCTATTTTTATTACTATTCCTTTAAAGAAAAGTTCTTTGTTCAAACATTGATAAATGAGATTTTGCGCTTTATTCAAGTGGCAGGATTCTTCTGATAGAGCTCTTCCATCCAACCACTAAACATTCTGGGATAAAGACTCTCGACATTTATATAAATTGATTAGAAACATAGAGAGTACCTATATTACTTACCTTACCATTTCAACTCTTCTCATTGCAGAGTGAAACCTCAGGAGATTACCAGAAGGCCCTGATCAATATTATCAAGGGCAATGAGGAGGCAGCCAAGTCCTAATTCCAGTTTCGTCTGATCATTATTATTATTATATTAGGATAAAGCCGAATTGCATGATTAAATATAATAATAATAATAATAATATCGCCTAATTTATACTGCCCGATCAGGACTATTAAAGTCCCATTATTCCAGCAGTAAGCCCAAGGCATATTATTATAAAAATCCCAAATCGGAGGATAACTTGTCATATCCCGGCTGGGTTTCGAACCCACGAACTCTGGAATCTTTGGATTCACAGAGTGCCGCCTTTACCACTTAGCTACCGGGACAGACAGATTTAATCATAAGAGTATATGACGACCAACTTTCCACAAAATCAAATAGCTAATTGCGAATTAAGTTCACTATAAAAACATTCCTTTAGTGACAATGAAACACCATGGGTTGCATAAGACTATACAATATACATTACTAGATGTTTGTCCACACTTCGCAACGGGATTTGACTGAAATAACACACACATACCTATTATACTCAAACACAGAACTGAAGAGTCAGTATCAGGAATGAAATGAAGAGACTGAAGATAAAAAAATATGGCGAGAGAGAAAATTTTATGTTGGGACTCTGGCTCCCATCCTCGAGATTGGAAGGTGTTCGTCAAAGAAAATGCTGAGGACCTTATCTTTTTTTTATAATTTCTCAGGCTAGGAGACGGTGGGAAGGCGGGCGAGTTCTCATGAAAATCTCGATATCTGTGATATTGGCAATAGTCAGATCGCCTCTGACAACACAAAGAGGCGTAAACCACGAATTTTTGAAATCGGTTTTATTGCTTGAATTGAGTCTACTAGTGCTATATTTTGTTCTCACAAATAGACGTAATCCAATTATATAAAAAAAAAAAGATACAACAAAAATTGAAATCAGGCGTATCCCTCATTTTCTCTTTTTCAGACAAATCAAATAGGCGTAAATCGATAGTCACGGTTAAATAATCAAATTTGGCAACAGAAAAAGTTCGTATGGTCATTCACGGGTACAGGGAAGTGATGGTTTTCCTACCGTGAACAGAAAATTTATGCACAAGAAAACTCATTTTGGCTCTCCTGTAAAATTTCGAAAATGTTGTTTACGCCTCTTTGTGTTGTCAGAGGCGAGATAGGTAGATAGATCGATAGACACAGATTTGAGTTTTATATGTAGAGATAACAATTATGTACAATTATTATGTAACATAATACATGTCAGACCTATAGATATTAAAGTTTATGTGAAGATATTATGGAATGTAACTCTGTATTTACGAGTAGGTATGTATTGAGAGAAAATAGGAAGCTTTCGAAAATTCAAATCGCATTACAAGAGAAAAAATTAGGTTGGTCAGACCAGATTTTGAAAACAAATTAGCTTCTCCAATTTTTACAGAGAATACAGCATAACATGACATCTGAATTGCTCAGAATATTTCCTATATCAGCAGAGGATTTTCTGTAAATGAAAAGCTGAGACGAACAAAAAAGGCCAAAAAAATAATTTTATTTACGAACGGTGAACGAATAATTATATTGAACTGATATTTAACAAGAAAAGTACTTTAAAAAGAAAATGTTATAAATCCTATTATAAATAAATGAAAAAATTATTCAAACAAACAAGCGACATATTTTTTTTACTTCTAGGAGAAGAATTTTTTTACAGTTAATAAATTACAGCTAGTTATTAAAATTAGATAGTTGTTAGAAATACAATCTCATAAAAAAGTGAGACATACCTACGTTATATGTATATGTATTTTATTTAATAAAAATAAATAGTAATACCTACATAAATGTATTTTTTATATAATGTATAACAGTTAGGACATTAGTGTTGTCTTTTGGAGTACTTTAAAGTATTCAAGGGGCAATGACTCTGAATGTTACAGACCTCTCTTTAAATAAATATTCCTTAAAAAAGAAAAAAAGTATTCTAAATGATGTTATGATATGTTTTGATAGTCACTAGCTAAGCAGCAATCAGCACTGCACTAGTCAACACAATATTTGACAGCGACACTTAATAATGAAATTAATAAAAAAAGATTAGCACCGTCAATTGCTTGTTGACTACATCGGTTCTTCATGTAAAGAAGTACTGGTAATACAACAAAGTGCTTTATTTGAGAACTAACAGTAAATTCCATTATGCCGACAGTCCGAGTCGAGAGAACGGTATTACTCTATTTAGACCATTTGTGTAATTTGCAAATTATTTTCGATTATTTATATTATTCTTTTGTGGTATAATTTCATTATTTCTATTTTCTATAATTTATTACTTGCAAGTACTTACACTTAATATATTATCCTTTAATCTGATATAATAAAACATTATATTATACATAATATATGTGTTATGTTTGAGATTAAACAATTAATTCCATTTTCATTTTGAATTTTCCATTAAAATTGTGGAAATTTGGTGACGATAGATAATGTTATACCTACATATCTATCGTCACTAAATCGCTTAATAGCTTTGTGGTTTGCCCTTATTAGATTTAATATTATTGTTGGCCTTAAAAAAATATATATCACAAGATATACCATTCTATTTAAGATTTTAAAGTTGGTCCGTGCCCAGCTTGAAAAATATATGTCTTTTTCTTTGTATATGCGTTCACACCTCGGGCGAGGTGTTTGATACCTACATGAATATAACATGAAGGAAAAAACCATATTGCTAATGAATGGATCTTCTATCAGCAGACTCACGCAAGCATCTGCTCCAGCGTCAGGCAGCAGAGAGTGTTGAAGTGTTCGAATTTCTTCCCTTTCACAGGATTAGAAACGTTCTTGGAAAACTCAAAAGGATCTTGGATACAAAGCTGGTCGATTGTTAACTGCATTGGCATTGAGCTGGGATTTTCCCTGGCAGAGATATCCGTGTATTCAGAATTTCTAATCCTCTCGACATATTCCTTAAAGATTCCATTCTTGTAGTCTTCCAGGAGTCCCAAGTCTGAAACGGATTCTTTGGATAAGAATTCACCTGTGTGGGTACATAAAACGCAGCCCTGCAAGTTTGCATCAATGAGAAAACGGAAAAAATCTTTGAACAGAGCCAGCCCTGAGGATGGTTCTGCAGCAGGAATCCAATTATTGAGTTTCTTGGTTGCAATATCCCAATCATCAATAACACGAGGTTTCACGTGAGCTTTGAGGAGAAGAACCGGAGGCACAATCTTCATGTGCATCAGATAGAAGAGAACCAGCCAGCTGAGGGCATGACTAGTGAAGAAATCACTTGCGTAGATGTGATTGTAATGAGCCCAAAGTTTGACAGCAGTCACTAACCATTTCACTCGAGCATCCAAGGATAAATAGTAACACAATAGGTTTGTGTTTTCCACACTGATTCCATTTTTGAAGCTCAAATCACAGTTGATTGCAGAGACTTTGTGGTGGATTTTAATGATTGGCACTTTAGTTTTTGTAAGGCCCAATATATTTGAGAAAATATCACTTCTCTGGTAAAAAAGTTTTCTTATTTTTTTGACAAACAGTTGTTGGTCCTCATATTTCGCACCATTACAATAACCTTGTCCAGTAATATCAATATAGATATCCATGTCACTATCGGGCAATGCCATATTACTCACTCGGGATCCAAACAGGTGAAGGATACAGTTGGGATACATTTTCTTTACCATGTCCTTTATTGTGTACATGAGTTTTTTCTGTTCACTTTTATACTCAGGTGACTGTATTTGATTATACATATCAAGTGCATGATTCACTTGTTCCTGTATGGAATCATCATTTCTCAGGAAAGATTTGCAATGAATACCAAGTTCTTCTGAAAAAGTAAAGTTTCTCCTATCCTTTCTTGGATCACTATTTTTGTCCTGAGAATCTTCTTTTTGATCTTTATGTTCTTCATCACTATTAATATTATCGTCTTCACTCGAATCATCTTCAGTTTCATTTTCACTAGCACTTGAGGTATCATCAATGATAGAGGTAAGTTGAGTGTGTATGGCCATTGCTTCTTTAGCTTTATCTTTAAATGCTAGTAATTCTTGAACAGAGCTTTTATTATTGGACTCTTTTTTGAACTGCTCCAAAACTGTATTATTTTCATCATCATATTTGAGCTCAGGTTTGTTTTTTGATTCGTTTATTTTTGTTTGATATATTCTGACAAGCTTTTGCACTTCCTCGTGAGATTTCTCATCACATGTGTTTTTGAAGAGTTCTTCAAGTAGATGTAATAATCCATACTTGATATCATGAGATATTGTTTCATTTTCAAGAACCTTTAACATACAAATATTAATGTTCTTGAAATCTTCACTTGGATCTGTGTTCAAGTTATTTTTATCAATCAGTGACAGCTTGTCTAGTGCTGCCGTCATCTCTTTAATGTGAGCCTTGGTCATTGTGACACTGCTCACACGGACATCATTTACAATATTTAACACATCACTGCTTAAATTGGGTTTTTTGTCACCTTTAATGTGGGAGTTAGGATTTTGTGATTTTTTAGTTGATGTTCTTTGGTTCATTGGAGAGGTCAATTGTGAGGGAGCCAAATTTGGTTGCACTGGTCTATAGAAGTTGTCATGTGGAACAAATCCTGGGTGCAATGGAAAATTGCCAAATGTGAGATTAGGATTATGTAGATGTATAGGAGGATATGGGGGCGTGGACAAAAGTGGAGGAGGTCTATAGAAGGCAGGTTTTGGCATGATCATATTTTGATTGTTGAAAAAGTTGACAGTATTTTCTTGGAACTCTGTAACTTTGTGTACATTTGGATTTCCTGTTTTTGTTATATTGCTTCCATTTTCATTATTTACAGGTTTTTCATCCTCCTTCTGAGATTTTTTTCTTTTATTCGTCTTTTTACTGTGCTTATTTTTGTTACTTTTTCTTTTGGTATGATTTTCATCTGAAGAGTCACTGCTTTCACTATCGGAACTAGAACTGCCTCCTTTGCTTTCTTTCATTTTTGGATTCCATTTCTCAAAGATAAGACTAATATACTTTTGGAGTCCTTTAATTTCAGTTTGAACGTGTAGACTTGGCTTTATCTCAACTAAATGTAGTGTGGTTTTGAATTCATGTATCATATTGAGGATTTTCATCTCTACTTCGTGCTGATCAGAAGATGTAACAGACTCACTTTTGCTTGAAAACTTGCTTGATGTATTATCATCTAAATCATTTTCGACTACTGGTTTTCCTTCACCAGTGAATAGTTCAGGAGGATCTTGGAAATGTTGTATAAAATGTTTTTCTTCTTTTTTGTGTGCTCTTTGATGGTTCTTATGTTTGTTCACATTTTCACCTGAATTGTTCCTGAAGACCATGGTAGGTTTTGGTTTCTGATTGATGCCATATTCTCTTTGATTAGTTTTAAAATCACTACTGTCTCTTGATGGGTTGTTGAAGCTGTTGGGTTCTTTATACTGGTTTTGTCTTTCATTTTTTGTTTCATATTGTGAATTTTTTTTGTGTTCACCAAAAGCATTTGATTTTTCATAAGATTTCTTGTGGCTGTTTGAACCAACAGGAAAAAAATTTGTAGGCTTATTTGAATTGCTCTCAGGACCTGTATTTTTGTTGTTAGGGTATCTTTCAAATTTGGGGTCCCTATTGGAAGATCTATTCCTAAATCTTTTTGGACTTTTTTCACGGGATTCATTATAGTGAGATTTATTCTCATTTCTATTGTGCATTTCATGTGGTCTACCTCTGGAAAAATTGGTTTCTACTGGATTATTGTATTTGTTATCACTCTTATTGTTATTTCTAAAACCTTCGTGTCTATTTCCATCATTTTTTTTGTCTTGCCAGTTATTACTATTTCTATCAGTCCAGTTATCTTTTTTCTCGTCTTTTGTTGTTTCATTTCTTTTATTGTATCTGTCGTTTTTATTTCTGTAATCATTCCCTTGTCCATAATTTCTATTATCAGACCTTTCATTTTTATTAGTCCAGTTATTTCTTTTTTCATCAATGCTATTGCGTCTTTCATTATTTTTTGGATAATCATTTCTATTATTTCGATTTCTCTCATGTTTATCAGAGCTTGAATCTTGATCTCTATTCAGGAGGTGGCCTGTTGATAATACTACATCTGCATCCCAACCAGATGCTGTGTTATTGTCCACACAACTATCCCAACTATTCCATGGCTCAGCCATTTCAAACTATATAAATGATTGAAAGCAAATGACTGTTTCTCCCTGAAAAAAAAAAAAAAAAAAACAATGTAAAAGGAATAAAGCTAAATTGAAATTGGTATTTTTTAAATTTGAGTAATAAAAGGTTTTCTACATTCTTAAATTGTGTTTAAACAATAGATCAAATGAAATCAGAGTGGTCCCTTACTCTCCTCAGGACACAGAAAAAACATTAGAAGTTTGATAGTTATTATACCAGGCTTGGATCAAATATCCCATGATAACAATACTTCTGAAATCTTGTAATTCTTTTTTTTTCCACCTAAATAAGTAAAGAGATTGGTGTTGCTCAACTTCAAATAGGCATTTTTGATTAAACATATGACTGAGAAAAACACTAAAAATCCCATTAACTTGAATTTTTTTGCTTATATATATATTGTATATGTACATTATGTATATTTTTAAATTTGGGTTTAACACGTTCGTTACCGAACGGCCATATGTGGATGTTTTTGTGTTTTTCTCTGGGACCGAAAACACACATGTGGCTGTTATCAAAATTTTAACGAGGGACCGGACATCCATATATGGCCTTTTTGAGGTATGTTGTTAGTATTAGAACAGATATAGGATCGATTCTTGTACAAATACGATGCCAAATATGCAACAACAAAAAAATTTTGGTCCCCAGGATGCAACATTGCAACAGCGACTTTACCGCCCGGTCCCTACGTAAAACTTGAAAAAATTGGCTTGGTAACGAACGTGTTAATTTCCTGCCACCCACATTAACCTCACCCAGCCTGGGTTGGGATGGAATGCCACCATCACAAAGTCTTCACCTTGCTGGAAGTTGCTTAACTTTGGTGATCATACAAGAACCGGTACATTCAATGTGCCATCAACACTGTCCCCATAATTTGAATTCCCTCAATAAGCAAAATTGGACTCTTCCGTATCTTGAACTTTGGATTAGTGGAATTAAACTGTATTTTCATATATTATTCAGCATATTTGAGACAGACATAATATGGTAGGTAGGTGAGATCACAAGGAAGAATGTTTACAAAATACAATATTCCCTAAAAGCTATAAGCTAGATACAGGGTGGATTAGGTACATTCTTGTCAAATTTGTCACTTGTCCAACTTGTTCTGTTTAACCAATTTCAAACATATTTGAGGTCAGATTCTATTTAATAGAGGTGTTTAATTCAAATATGGCATCAAATTTTGAACAAAAAACAATATTTTCTATACCTTATAGGTAATAGAAAGTAAAAAAATTGAAGGGGGGTAAACCTGAAAAAATTAAGAAAAATCTTGATCTAACATTTAAAATGTGTGTCATGTTTGAAGACTTTTGCTGTGCAAAAATCCCAATTTTTTTCATACAATTTTTTTTAAACATGAAAAATTCTGTCATGATGTCTTAAACATACATATTAAATTCAAATCAAATTTGGGAAGCTGTTGTGGCAACTCTTGAACAATTTTTTCAAGAATGATTTTTTATTTTTTCTCCTCTCTCCAAATTTTCTAAATTTTGCAAGAAAATGGGTAATTATCTTGGACAGTAGAAACCTGGACATGACATGATAATTGTGCTTTTGGTTTTTTTTTTTAAATTTTAATAATTGTTTTTTGAACTCACAACACCAATTGTACACATTATTATATTTCATTACAGAATAACCTTCAAGAGATTTAACCTTATAAAAAACCTCAACTGCAGTTTTCTTTCCACAACAAGGTAGTGGCTGACAGTGGTAATTTCACACTTGATGAGAGATTGGATCAACATGTTAAGTTTTCAACCTACTGACTTATTTTAAAGAACAAAAATTGAGCATACTTTGTAAGCTAGTATTTTTCCAAATTTAAAGATTGCGACTAAAATTTTGGTGAGCTAACTCCAGGAGCCAGGTTTTTTTACGTTTGTTTTATTACCCAATAGTCAAGTTATTGCTCCCACCAGGATTTGACTAATGCAGCAACCATTAAGGGGGGGGGGGGGGGGCGCGCCCAAATAGGTGTTTGTCCAGGGTGCTGAATAGCCTGGTTACGTTCCTGAGTACCATACATTGGTGGTCAAGTGGTTATGGTGTTAGTCTGGTATTCCAGGTAGCATATTGATCCATTGGTTCAAATCACACCTAATGCATGAAGTTTTCCTCATTTATCTGCTTCCTTACTTTAATAATCACCCAAGGTTGGTTCTAAAATTATTAACTTACCTGATAGCACTATTGAGTCTCACTTGATGGTTGATTTTTCACTCTGATGAACCATTCAATTTAGATAGAAACATTAACTTGTAATCACTATTTCATTAAAATTATCAAAGTACAAAGTATCCGGTTATGATTCATGTTAAACTTCTTTGACAGACCAATAGATGAAAGTACCTACTATAATTATATAATTAACAAAACAGAAGAGTGTTTTTATTTCTTATCTTTTTCAGTGTCCAATTTCCAAAGTTCAAGAAAAAAAACATGTGTGTTGCCAAATCAGGGTTGAATTTGGAATTGATATTGAAATTTGAAATACGCTCAGATTTTATAGCCCCCATTTTTTACCATTTTTCCTGAAGGTAGGGGCGGAATTAAATTAATAGACGTTTTTGTAATACCTCTGTGGCTCTAAGTCACGGATTGCGTACTGTGGAAGATAGGGAAAACCAATGACATGTTATATATAGAAGTTGCCTATTAACTTCGCCCTAGGTAAGACAAAATGGTGAGATCAGCAGTTAAGCAAATTCTTGACTTTCCTAAAGATGTACCAGACTCCTAAAGATGTACCAGTTTCTCCTGGGAAATATGAATTCAAATCTGTATAAAAGCTTATAGAAACAAGATGGTGTCATCAAAAAAATTAAAAACATAGACAGTGAAATATCTAAGTGTATGTTAAGCAACGTCGAGGTAGGCTAAGAAATATGCCAAAATGTAATTATCGCGATTAAAAAAGCTGTGATGATGTTCAATCAAGCTGAAATTTTCAGGGTACGTTTTTTAGATTTTAGATGATGTATCCGTATATTATTTTGTTGCTCTTTTTTCTTATTATTCTTGGTTCCGTCGCCGCCTGAATGGCCTGGACAGCAGGGCCGTATCCAGGATTTTCGTCAGGGGGGGGCCCAAATAGTATAATAATAATATTACTAGCGGGTTACAATTGCCGCGGCAGGTGTAAGCGGCGCGCCGCTTCGCCAGCCCATCAGACACACACACGCACACACACACACACACACACACACACACACACACACACACACACACACCACACATACACACACACACCACACACATACCACACACACATACACACACACTCACACATGGAGAGAGAATGTGTCGAAAAACTTGAATATTTTGTCTTTACCCGGCGTAGCTCAAGAACAGCTCATCAGAATTTTGCGATCGATATGTCAAATGATAGCTCAGATCCTTGCCTAGAACTTTTTCACTTTGAATTGATCAGTCGTCACTTCAAATTTCGAGAAAAAATGTCATTTACCTTTAAAAACGTGACTATTTTACGTGTTACCCATCCATATTTTTACCTTACTTGGCGTAGGTCAAGAACGGCTCATCAGAAATTCGCTAACGATGTGTCAAATGAAAGCTCAGACCCTTACCTAAAACCTAAAACTTGGAATTGATAGGTCACTTCAAATTTCGAGAAAAAATGTGATTTAACATTTAAAACGTGACTATTTACGTGTTACCGATTCCTTTTTTACCTTAAATTAAAAGGTTCTTACTAAGATAAAAAATGGTTATCAAATTCGTGTTCAGAACCTCAAAAAACCTATGAATTGATATGTCACAACCCACATCTAGGATAAATAATAAAAAAAGTTAGTCCGGGTGGACCCTCCCAAAATACCAGTAATTAGAGTCGGGTACCAAAAAGTTCAAGATATGAAAAAAAATATTCGTGACAAACCCCCAATGTTTTTTATTTAAATAAAACCTTGTTCCCATGAAAATTTCATATCTCTTACTATTTAGCCAGAACCACCAAATTCTGTCTAAAAGCGGCCGCCGGTGGCACCGAATTTTTCCCAAAGTTTCAAGCTGGGTTCTCTACATTTATGACCTCTGTGCCACATTTCAAGTTTCTAGCTTCTGCCGTTCTTGATATATCCTGTTTACAGACAGACAGATAGACACACGGAACAATAGCTGAAACTTTGGATTTAGGCTCTGGGGACCCTAAAATGTGTTTTGGAATTGAAAACTCACTATCGAAAATTTTGGGTGATTCCATTACTTTCCTTTCTATAAGATAAGGAAAGTAAAAATAAATCAAAAGCACCGTGTTTTATTTTGAGCCTGCGTTCAAGTAAGAATAAATTTCGAGGTTGGCCCGGGACGAGAGCCTGCGTTCAAGTAAGAATTTCGAGGGGGGGCCCTGGACGAGAGCCTGTGTTCAAGTAAGAATTTCGAGGGGGGGCCCTGGACGAGAGCCTGCGTTCAAGTAAGAATATCGAGGGGGGCCCTGGACGAGAGCCTGCGTTCAAGTAAGAATTTCGAGGGGGGGCCCTGGACGAGAGCCTGCGTTCAAGTAAGAATTTCGAGGGGGGGCCCTGGACGAGAGCCTGTGTTCAAGTAAGAATTTCGAGGGGGGGCCCGGGACGAGAGCCTGCGTTCAAGTAATAATTTTGAGGGGGGGGGGGGACGAGAGCCTGCGTTCAAGTAATAATTTTGAGGGGGGGCCCGGGACGAGAGCCTGCGTTTAAGTAAGAATTTCGAGGGGGGGGCCCGGGACGAGAGCCTGCGTTCAAGTAAGAATTTCGGGGGGGGCCCGGGACGAGAGCTTGCGTTCAAGTAATAATTTTGAGGGGGGGCCCGGGACGAGAGCCTCCGTTCAAGTAAGAATTTCGAGGGGGGGCCCGGGACGAGAGCCTGCGTTCAAGAAAGAATTTCGAGGGGGGGCCAAGCTCGAGGGGGGGGCCCGGGCCCCCTGGGCCCCCCCCTTAAATACGGCCCTGCTGGACAGGATTATCAAAGTTTCAGCTCTTTTTTTTTTTTTTTTTTTTAAGTGGGGTTTAACGTCGCTTTCAACTCTGCCATGGTCATATCACGACGGGGGTTTTACCCTCCATTCGCAGGAAACTCACAAACCTGCTACTCACATTGACCTCACCCAGCCTGAGTGGGGCCGGGAAAAGCCAGCGTCACGAGAATTAGAATTTGAATGGTCACCCATCCAAGTCTTAACCTCGCTGGATGTCGCTTAACTTCGGTGTTCTGAAGGGAACCGGTGTATTCAACATGCCATCGACGCTGGCTAAGTTTCAGCTCTATATAGCTTTAACAATTTAAGTGTGACGAACGGTGTAGGGCCTTTGCTATATCTATGTGTACGTTGAAGTCGTCGAAACGGCAAACGGAAAAAGGGCTCGTTAATAGGGGTTTTTTCGTGTGAACAAAACCCTAAAAATATTTAGGCGTATTTTGAAATGTACTTATTCATGGGAAGCTTCACATAGTCGTGTTTGTTTTCCCTTCCCTCTTCTTTCTTATCATCAGAATTTCAAATCTCACATTCTTATCAATTATCAAAAAAGTGTAATGTTCTAATCATTTTTAAGGTCCCTTCTAATAAAGAATAAAGATAATGATAAGTGATAACTAATTGAGATAAGAATTCCGTCGTTTGCGCATTGCCAGTATTGTTACACCTTGAAACCTCTAGTTTTGAGTATTATCAGACGTCAATTGCAAACCAAAAAAAAGAAAAGTTTCCCCTTTATTCTTCCCAACTTAGGTTTCA
Source organism: Bactericera cockerelli (assembly GCA_024516035.1). Lineage (NCBI taxonomy): Eukaryota > Metazoa > Arthropoda > Insecta > Hemiptera > Triozidae > Bactericera > Bactericera cockerelli. The sequence goes on from CM044959.1 coordinate 35,314,155, forward strand.
ACAAGTAGTTTTTTTTTCCTTTTGGCATCAGTTATTTCTAATGGAATTTGCCATACAGCCAGCAACAAGTAGTTAATAGTACTTACATATCAGTATAGGTACTACATAGGTATCAAATTATCTCAAATCCTTAACTGTCATTACATTTTTAAAATTCTCAGGTACAGTGGTAAGTTCACTGTTGAAATTAAAATTAGGATAGTATCCCACCTATTGATAGGTGAACTCTCTTTTTTGTGAAAAAAGAATTGTCCGTTATCAAAATTTTACCGTGAGAATTAATTCAAGATAGATAAAGATAAGAGCTATTTATCTGTGCTATTACCTATGTCATATTTTTTAGTGGGTAGCATCAAATTTACAAGAACTAATGCTAATGCATCATATCTCCAACCAACCATCATATTCCAATATCAATCTCATAATATCACCACTGGTCATTGCCAACTCTACTACTACCTCAATTGTCCTCAAGAGGCTAGGCTTTGCCCCAACATCCAAAGTACAGAACCAAAACCAAAAAAAAACTTTTGGCATCAGTCATCTTCTGAGCTCTTTGGACATTATATTAAAGTAGGATTACAACAAAGATAAATCAGACACTCCCTCAAGTTGGAGTTTGAACCTATGACAACACACCAATGGTTTGGCTTATCTTGGCTGTAATCCTATTCCATTATTCAGTCATTAGTGCCACACACAGTGACTTAGTTTGATTTTCAGGGTGCAATTTTTTCTGCTCTGTACTTGGCATGGTCTACCTATAGGTACCTAAAATAAGTAGCTGATTTAATATGAGCAGCAAACAGTTGTGGATTTATACCTTGACTAATACCTTCTAGAAATCAAATTAAAACAGATTTCTATCCATTGTCTTTTTATCCTGTAGTAATGATGAAACAAGCAATACCTCCAAAGCCTATACATATTTTTTTTTTTTTTTTTTTTCATAGGTAACAATCAACATGTCAGGAAAATACAATTTTGCAATTGACAGAGGAGGCACCTTCACAGATGTTTTTGCATTATGTCCAGATGGCAAGCAACGTGTGATGAAATTGCTTTCAGTCAGTCAAGACTATCTGGATGCACCTACAGAAGGAATACGTCGGATCCTACAGGAGGTTTGTAGAGTTTTGCTGATAAGATAAAGCAACACAGTTGCTTTAATTAACTCTATGGTATTCATCAGGTAATTTACCTAAGCAATTACTAGCATATCATATCAGCCTATTGAAATTAATGATGAAAAAAAAAAGAGAAAATTGCAGGATCAGTAATTAAATAAACAACTATAATAGCACTGCACTTGAAGTAATGGTATTTTTGGTTTAAATTAAGCTCAGCTATTATAGAAAGCAGGTTTTTAGTGGGTGAAAATCCAACACCCCAGCCCAGGATCAGTTGGACCTGGATGTCTTTAAAAGATTTTCTCCTGCCCTCCAAAAAAACTATAAATATCACATATTTTTCCATTACAAGTTTATTTCAGTATATTATTATTTTGTAGTTTCAAACAATAAAAGAAGTCTTTGTTAGCTAAACACATGGTTTCTGTGTACAGGTGTACAATGTACAACCAACACAAATAAGTTAACTTCTAATCTCTCTGAAGCCTAAATTTCTGTGAAGATAACTGTTATCAGTTATCATAATTGGAACATATTTTGACCTTCTCAGTTATCTAATTTTTACAATCAAATTCCAAAAAAGACTCAGAAGATAAAAAAAGATAACTTTTTTTTTGTTGATACTTTTATTTACAATATTTACAATGCTTAGTATAGGAAAATACAAATCATAATAAGTAAATTTGATATATTAGATATGACATGAAGGAGAAGTAGCCCCATGACTACACTCCTTTCAAAATTGCAATATTCTGCTAGCTGTTTGTTTAGCAGCTCTACATGTCACACCCACATGAGGGTGGAACAGATGACACAACATAGATAACAATTAAAATAATACCCTTTACTTGAAAGTAATCACTAAGGATGGTTTATTCTGAGAGTATTTTCTACCCGACCCTCAAATTGCTTTTAGAGCCATGTGTTGGGAGTTTATTGTTCTACAGCCAAACAACCAATCTAATGCTAGTTTCAGTGAGCATGTACAAAAAAAATTCTGGTGGTGTTTTCATGGTTTGTACAGTGTACAATGTACAACATACTTGTACCTCTTAACAAATAGAAATAAAATTCTAAATTTGATTTTTTATTAAAACCTACAAATGTTTGTAATTAGGAAACAGGTCGCAAGTTTGAAGGATTGATTGACAGCTCTCTCATAGGATGGATACGAATGGGTACAACAGTAGCAACCAACGCATTGCTCGAGAGGAAGGGTGCCAATCTGGTTTTGGTTACAAACAAGGGCATGAAAGATTTGCTTGTGATTGGAGATCAGTCTCGACCCAAACTATTTGAGTTGGTAAGTGTAGTCTTCATGGAAGATTTTTTTTGTTTTTGAAAATTAGTTTGGATAGCAAACTTGTGTGTAGGAGGAATTTAGGAATACCATTTAGTAGGAATAGTAGAAATAATATATTTTAAGTCGGGTTTTAATTAAAAAATGTTCCCATGACGACCATGACCAAACAAGATTCTGTAGCCAATGAAGCAATCTGATCCACCAAGATGTTCATGAGGTTAATGAAAATCTTAATTGTTATCATTCATCATCATAGGGTGGCGTCATCGTGAACGATGGTAGCCAGACAGTGGAGGAATAAGTCTGAACTTCTACCACTGTCTTTACAAGGAGGCTAATAATTGACAAGGGCCCCCAGAACCAAGCCAATGCTGGTCTCCTCCCTGTTTATAGTCCCCCTGTTTATTACATTATAATAAAAATGTTGGGACGTTTCAGCAGAGCTTAGTTAGGCCCAAAAAAAATTTAGAGCCATGAAAAACACGGAGATTTACATGCTGAAAAAAAAAGAGACTGTCAGGAGTGTTAAGTCCTACACCGCGCCGGCAGTACAAATAAAAGAATTAAAATTTTAAATTGAAATTTTTTGCTGTTCCATTTTCAGAACGTGACGCCCAGAGAATGTCTGTACCGAGATGTAGTGGAGGTGGACACTAGACTTGTGCCATGCCAGGACGACCAACTATTCAATGGAGAAGAACTCGACACTCTACAGGGTGTCAATGGAGAGATATTTAGTCGTAGTAAGGTGCAGTATTTCAAACTGTAGCAGAAAGTTCAATACAATGAAATCTGGATATCAGAGAACTCAAGAACTGGATACAAGAGAAACATTAATATATGAGAACGATTTCCAGGTCAAATTTACCTCTTTAAAAGGGAAAATAACAACCTCTTTATAAGAGAAACCTGGATAAGAAAGAAAAAAAATCGGTCCCTTGACTTTTCTCATATCCAGGAGAGCTGACAAACTAAATAAAGCTGGCACTACTACATCTATTATTTATTTACGGTGACCTCACAGTATTGTTATTGTTTTTTTTTTTTTCTTTCAAATACCTACACTTGAAAGTTATATATCATAACAATCAAGTAATAACTGGTATACTTATTTATTCATTCCTTCATTCACACATGTATTCATTTAAAGAGATCGGGTTGTTGGGGCATATCGTTGAATTTTTTCATGCATGATGTTATAGGGGATTTGAGTATATTCCTGTTTTTATTGGGGATGGAAAAATTATTTAAAAAAAAAACTTGTTATATTTCTTACAGATGCAACGCGTGGTGGGAGTGAATGGTAAGGAGTACTACCTCATAGATAACTTCAATGAGGAAGACTTCAAATCCAAACTGAAAACCATTCTCTCTCGTGGCATCAACAGTGTTGCCATCGTGCTGATGCATTCATACGCGTGAGTCAGACCTATCCAGGGAATGAATTTTATTAATCAACAAATCGGATATATTATTATTTTATTCCATACAGGCATAAGATTTTTTTTTAGATTTTTTTTTTTAATTTGGACATATTATACATATATGTATAAATGTAAAATGATTGATCCCGAGTTCGATCCCCGGTTGGGACAGACTTTTTGAAGAAAATTCTGTTCCATCCAAACACGTGAGGCTGGTATTTCCGGCCCTACCCAGGCTGGGTGAGGTTAATGTGGGTAGCTGGTACCTAGCGAATGGAGTGTAACACCGGACGTTGATTAGGACGTTAAAATCAAAAATAGAATCAATCGTTGGCGTTAGAAAGGGCATTAGACGTATTGGTATTGGTAATTATACAAAATGTTTCATTGAGATGTCGTGCAAACAGTCTCAGGAAAATTATTTATGGCCGGGTCGATACTCGACTGCGGGATCCCAGCTCATGTAGACTTAGCGTCACGTGTTCAATTTGTAGCTCTGTGATTGGTGGAAATTGTCTAATCAAACATCGTTTACCAGTAATAATGATAAATTCACTTCTTAATTAAAAAATACAACAGCAAACTAGGTTTGTCAACATTGAACAAAGCGAAAGTAAAATATTTTTTTGTATAGAAAGAAAAAAAATTGGTGTTTTTTTTTATCCTCACGGACAACTGCGGGACTTTGTGATGTTTCGTAATACTTTTATCAGCAATGAAGACTTTTGTTGTGCCGGGGTGCCGCGTAGTACTAAAGAGACCCTTTTTGCTTGCAGTCTAAACAAAGTCTAATTTATTGGTTTAAATCTCCCAAGGTTGGTTAATAATGATAAGAGATTATCTAAATTATTTTTATCAATTCTAAAGGTCGCAATAGATCAAATAGATGTGGGTGTGATACTAGGGGCTTCTCTTGTGGAATTTGATTTACATAGTTAAATTTTTCTTCATCATATGTAATTTATTTATTCATTTTACGTTCAAAAAGAAATAAAAAGGGATTATTTAAATCAAAAAGTTAGGTACATAATGAGTGATGTGTAATAAAAAAGGAATATCAATCCACTTGTATAGGGCTTGTCCCGCTATGAATTTACCCGTTTTCCGGGCATTATTATTATGAACAGACGAACGAACGTAGATAAGAAAATCCTCGATAAAAGAACAATTTCCAGGTCCAATTTACATCTTTATAACGTAAAATAACCTCTTACAAAGAAGTTATTTTACTTGATATAAGAGAAAAATATTCCTGTTCCTTGAGTTCTCTTATCTCTAGATTTGACTGTATTCATGTTTAAATGGGAATGTATTTTGACACTTCTCGCCCATCAGAGGGGAGGCATACTACGGGACGGACAGGCCACAACACAGACCACAAGCGTCTACAGTAGCTCCTGTTTCATGGCTAGGAAATAAAAAAGCCTGTGAAACACTCATCTCTTTTTTCAATCATTTTTTATTTTGTTTATTTATTTATTTACACTTTATTTTTTTTTACAAAACAATCATCAACAACAACAAAAAATATAATAATAAATTAAAAAAAAACTTAGAAATATGTACAAAAAGAAATATTAATTTTTATTACAATTGTTTTGTAATCCGGGGCGAAGTTAATGCCTTAGGCATTCTCTGCCACTTAACCCCGGATAAAAAAATAAATAAAATCATCTTTTTTTTCAAGATGCAATTCCCTTGTTTCTCCCAGGTATCAGCTGCAAGAGCAACAGCTCGGCAGCATAGCCAGGGCGCTGGGCTTCCAGCATGTCTCTCTCTCCCACGAGGTCATGCCTATGATAAAGATTGTAGCCCGCGGCAACACCACTGTGATAGATGCCTACCTCACTCCGCACATCAAGCAGTACCTCACGGTAATAATAAAAAATAATTTATTTGTTTTATTTTTCATATTATTATTATTATTATTTTATTTTTTTCACCGAGGACCCATCCTAAGCCATTTTTATTTGGCTTCTAAGATAAGCTTCTAAGGTTAGCTTTTTTACTTTCCTTAAATCCAAAGTGTGTGTGTATTTACCTGTATTTCGGGGGGACCCGATAGATAGACTATGAATTTAACATTCATTTTTAGCTAACTGTTACCGTTGAGTCACCAGTGGCGGAATCTGAATTATTTTCGAGTGATAAGGAAAGTCAAGAGCCGTATTTTTCTTTCTAACCAAAGTGGATTCAACTGGAATGAAATGGACGAACTGGAAGAAAGTCATTTTTCTTTTGGAAGAGGAAAAATCTTCTTCCAGTTTGGTTAACCAAAATGGATTCATAAAATTCTTGCATCCATTTCTTTTATAGGTTAAGTCCATTGTTTATCTTTAAAAGTACCGAAATGCATTTTTCTTTCACGAATAGTGGGGAAGCTAAACTTGGAAGAAAATGGAAATATTTGGAAATATCGAACCTGGAATTTTTTTACTATCCAAAATAAAAACATGGCTAAGGTGTCACACCAGTTTATTTCTCAAGTAAGGTAGGCTTTAATCTAGGCTTTAAAACTGCGTTTGTTCTGACGTAAGCAGGGTTAGGTAGTAGAAAATGCGGTTACCTTCCACGTTATTTAATGATGAATTTTCTTAATTTATTTGTTGATGTGAACCTATTCATTTATGATTGTATTTATATTTGTATCATATGTTTAAATAATACAAACCGCGTTTAAATAATACAACCCCGGAACCGCTTTTGCATTACTTCAGGGCACCTTTACATCAATGCCATTCCAGAAACCGAAAAACTAGGTCTAAATTTTCTGCTCTGATTTTTATTTATTTATAACCTGTGGTTACAAAAACGAACACAATACATCCAAATTTCTAATATTAAAAATTTCTCGGAAGTAATATATGGGCCTAAATAAATAAATGAAATGAACCTCTATTTTCAAATAAAAATTTAAATGTAATTTTATTTCATCAGAGCTTCCGCCAAGGCTTCGAGAATGATCTACAAGGAGTTAATGTTCTGTTTATGCAGAGTGATGGAGGATTAACACCTATGGAGTCGTGAGTAGACTTCTATGCTTTGCTTAGCGTCTCTTTAACACCTAGATCATTCGAGGCGGGGGTTTTAACCTCCATTCGGTAGAGACTCACCAACCAGCCACCCACCCAAACCGCACCCAGCCTTATTTAGACCAGGAATAGCCAGGATCACGAGAGCTCTAGTTTTAATGGTCATCTATTCAAATGATAATCTCGCTGGACGTTGCTTGACTTCAGTGACAGACCGAGCACTGGTGTATTCAACGTGCTATCGACGCAATGTGACGCTGCGCTGGCTCTAAAGAAGGTTTGATTCCCTCTTCCCAATATTGATTATAGGCTTATACACATCAAACAGACATGTTGGAATAGTCATGTTGGGTAGGCAAGAAAAACATATTGCTTACATTTCGTAATAATTAAAATAGACTTTGAATATTATAAAATGTGCATAAAGGAGATTAGCAATCAACTTTTTGATTAAATATATGTTATTGTCTGTCCTGGTACCTCAGTGGTTTAGGTGTCTGACTTGTAATCCAGAGGTCACGGATTCGAAATCCAGCCGGGACATGACAAGTTATCCTCCCACTTGCAATTTTGACCACATTTAAGTTATCATATTTGTGTTAATCACTTTTTTTTTTAAGTGGGGTTTAACGTCGCTTTCAACTGCCATGGTCATATCACGACGGGGGTTTTACCCTCCATTCGCAGGAAACTCACAAACCTGCTACTCACATTGACCTCACCCAGCCTGAGTGGGGCCGGGAAAAGCCAGCGTCACGAGAATTAGAATTTGAATGGTCACCCATCCAAGTCTTAACCTCGCTGGATGTCGCTTAACTTCGGTGTTCTGAAGGGAACCGGTGTATTCAACATGCCATCGACGCTGGCTGTTAATCACTTTCGTGATATCACAACTACTCAAACTCGCTTTACTAAATCTACGCTAAAACCAGGACTTGAACCACCGACCTCCAGGTTACAAGTCCGCCGCCTTATCGATCAAGCTACTGAGGTCGGTTTGACCACATAATAATATGTCTTGGGCCATTAGTCCTAATTGGACAGTACAAATAAGATGATATTATTATTATTCCCCCCTAGGTTCATAGGGTCCCGCGCCATTCTGTCTGGCCCGGCGGGGGGGCTCGTGGGCTACGCGGCCAGCTCCCCCTCTTCCCTCCCCCTCATTGGGTTTGACATGGGCGGCACGAGCACTGATGTGAGCCGCTACCACAGGGAACTGGAACACGTGCTGGAATCAACCAATGCCGCCGGCATCACCGTCCAGATACCTCAGGTGAGATCATAAAAATAAATTAAATCCGGAGAGCATATATTTTTTTTAGGTTATCAATTCGATTAGCTCAGTGGTTAAGCACTCGCTTGCTATGCGGAAGGTCCCGGGTTCGATCCCCCGTGCCGACAAAAATTTGTATTCAAAAATTGGTTACAGTTGTTTGTAAGGGATACCTTCCGGTGCGCTCGTGTTGACCCAGCACCTAAATGAGAAGTATTGTGTCTCTTCTCGCCCATCAGAGGGGAGGCATACTACGGGATGGGTAGGCTACAACACAGACCAGAAGCGTCTACAGTAGCTCCTGTTTCATGGGTACGAAATAAAAACGGCTGTGAAACACTTATCTTTTTTTCAAAAAAAAAAAAATACTATTTTTTAACGTACTTGGGACTCGAGTCTGCCACCTTATCGATCGTGCTACTGAGGTCGGTAGGGAGCATTAATATAAAAGTTTTTTTTTTTTTAGTGGGGTTTAACGTCGCTTTCAACTGCCATGGTCATATCACGACGGGGTTTTACCCTCCATTCGCAGGAAACTCACAAACCTGCTACTCACATTGACCTCACCCAGCCTGAGTGGGGCCGGGAAAAGCCAGCGTCACGAGAATTAGAATTTGAATGGTCACCCATCCAAGTCTTAACCTCGCTGGATGTCGCTTAACTTCGGTGTTCTGAAGGGAACCGGTGTATTCAACATACCATCGACGCTGGCGTATAAAAGTTTTTAACTTCATATAAATATTCTATTATACCAGATGCTGTCCAAATGAAGGGAACTTATTCATAACTAGCTCAAACCGGACACTTCGTCACCGTTAAGGGTTTTGCCTGTGGCTGGCGTCCTATTTGTATTTTTTTCAATTCCAAAAGAAGACTTTGTGCCAAATTTGAAGTCTAAATGACTTAGCATTTTCAGAGCTGCGTTGATTATGATTTATGAATTAATGTAAATCGATTTTATTTTCAAGTGATAAGAAGACGAAAAAATACGAAGCTCTGACAAATCTATCAGTACTGTTTCTATGGTTTGGCTGTCGAAACACTGGGACCATTTTATCGGCAGTTCAAGTCTTTGGTAGACGTAATTTCAGATAAGTTACAAGGCACATGTGGTGATACCAGGGCCGGGGCATTCTTACGGCAACGACTGTCATTGGCAGTCCAGCATGGAAATGCCTCGAGCCTGGTAGGCACAATGTGTCGTGAGAAGAATGATGACATGTTTGTTATATGAAGTATTAAATATTTATGTAGATTAAATTAAAAAAAAAAATATATATATATATTAAAATTATTATTTTTTTGGTACCTTGAAATAAAAATATTTCACAGTTGATATTCTTTTCTCGACTCCAGCTCGACATTCAGACAGTGGCCGCCGGGGGCGGCTCCATGCTTTTCTTCCGCTCGGGCCTGTTTGTGGTGGGCCCTGAATCGGCCGGGGCCTATCCCGGCCCCCGCTGCTACCGGAACTCCGGCCCTCTCACCATCACAGATTGCAACCTGGTGTTGGGCCGCCTGCTGCCCGACTACTTCCCGGCCATCTTCGGCCCAGGCAAGGATCAGCCCCTGGACGCCCAGGGCACCCGCGAGGCCTTTGCAGCACTGCGGCAGGAGGTGAGATATGTGATTTGTTTTATTAGCTTATTTATTTTATTTATTTACACTTTATTTTTTTCACAAAACAATCATCAACACAACAACAAAAAAGTAACAATAAATTTAATAAAAACTTAGAAGTATGTACAAACAGAAATAAAGATTAATATTAATTTTTAATTACAATTGTTTTGTAATCCGGGGCGAAGTTAATGCCTTAGGCATTCTCTGCCACTTAACCAATTAGCTTAGCACTGAGCTAATCATGTAATCAGGAGGTGAGATGTGATTTATTTTACTAGCTTAGCACTGAGCTAGTCATGTAATCAGGAGGTGAGATGTGATTTATTTTACTAGCTTAGCACTGAGCTAATCATGTATTCAGGAGGTGAGATGTGATTTATTTTATTAGCTTAGCACTGAGCTAATCATGTAATCAGGAGGTGAGGTGTGATTTATTTTATTAGCTTAGCACTGAGCTAATCATGTAATCAGGAGGTGAAATGTGATTTATTTTATTAGCTTAGCACTGAGCTAATCATGTAATCAGGCGGTGAGATGTGATTTATTTTATTAGCTTAGCACTGAGCTAATCATGTAATCAGGAGGTGAGATGTGGTTTGTTTTATTAGCTTAGCACTGAGCTAATCATGTAATCAGGAGGTGAGATGTGATCTGTTTTATTAGCTTAGCACTGAGCTAATCGTGTAATCAGGAGGTGAGATGTGATTAGTTTTATTAGCTTAGCACTGAGCTAATCGTGTAATCAGGAGGTGAGATGTGATTTATTTTATTAGCTTAGCACTGAGCTAATCATGTAATCTAAATTAAAATCAATTTAATTCAAGGGGAACAGAACATATGGTAAAATTCTTGAATGGCTCAGAGTTAAAATAGAAATTTCAATTATTAATGCTACGAGTATGAGGATCAGAGGAACTCGGAGAAGAATTCGTGGTGTTGGTTGTGAAGATGGGGCGGGAGTGTTTGACGTTGCCGAGATATGATTGTAAAGAGTATTTTTATGAAATAATAAAGAGTTGAGTTGATTACAAATACATAATGTAAAAATCAAATTTGAAAAAAAAGAAGAAAAAAAAAATCAATTAAGATCAAGCTACTGAGGTCGGTAGATCTCAAATCGACTACCTATATGAATTAGGAAATAACACCTAAATTTAATGATTTTCCAGATCAACAAATTCTACCGGGACAACAACATCAACAAGTTGTTGACAGTAGAGGAGGTGGCCCTAGGCTTCATAAATGTTGCGGACGAGACAATGTGTCGCCCGATACGCGCTGTGACCCAGGTAAAAAGTCATAGAAATCCTAGTGTTATAACCCAGGTAACAAGTCATGGAAATCCTAGTATTATAACCCAGGTAACAAGTCATGGAAATCCTAGTATTATAACCCAGGTAACAAGTCATGGCAATCCTAGTATTATAACCCAGGTAACAAGTCATGGAAATCCTAGTATTATAACCCAGGTAACAAGTCAAGGAAATCCTAGTATTATAACCCAGGTAACAAGTCATGGAAATCCTAGTATTATAACCCAGGTAACAAGTCAAGGAAATCCTAGTATTATAACCCAGGTAACAAGTCATGGAAATCCTAGTATTATAACCCAGGTAACAAGTCATGGAAATCCTAGTATTATAACCCAGGTAACAAGTCATGGAAATCCTAGTATTATAACCCAGGTAACAAGTCAAGGAAATCCTAGTATTATAACCCAGGTAACAAGTCATGGAAATCCTAGTATTATAACCCAGGTAACAAGTCAAGGAAATCCTAGTATTATAACCCAGGTAACAAGTCATGGAAATCCTAGTATTATAACCCAGGTAACAAGTCATGGAAATCCTAGTATTATAACCCAGGTAACAAGTCAAGGAAATCCTAGTATTATAACCCAGGTAACAAGTCATGGAAATCCTAGTATTATAACCCAGGTAACAAGTCAAGGAAATCCTAGTATTCTCGCGGTGGACTCGTAACCTGGACCTGGAGGTCGGTGGTTCGAGTCCCAAGTTTGACAAAATTTAGCGAGCTTGAAAAATTGTGATTAACACAAAAATGATAACTTTAATGCTCTATTGGTTGCTCTACATAATTCCACTAGCGGGCTGTCGCCCGCTTTGCGGGCCGAGGCATGGCCGTGAAAGCAAAAAATCCTTTTTCGTCAATGGCAGGTGTTGTAGTGGGAGTTTCGAAAAATCCCGTCTTATTGCACATCTAGACTATAAGACAAAGCTACCTACCAAATTTCAGCTTTCTAGGACTTACGGTTTGGGCTGTAGAGCGATGATCAGTCAGTGGTCAGTGGTCAGTGGTCAGTGAGTGTCTTTGACATTTATATATAGAGATTATTCTGATGACGTAATGGGACTTGTCTAGAGTCGACAGAAAAAAAAACCATTTTTATTACTCTTGATTCTATATAAATATTCTCCTCTTCTTTTTACTTTCTATTAACTATAAGGTATAGAAAGTATTGTTTTTTATACAATACAACACAATACTCTGTTTATCCCAGGATCCCACTGAGTGCAACTTTTTGTCTTGCAACGTTGCGCAACATTTCTTGCTCCACTCTTTCTGTAAGATCAAATGAGATGAATCCCACTGACTTTGCAACACTTCCCATTTAAAATTCAAGACAACATGTTGCACAGCGTTGCAAGACAAAATGTTGCACTCATTGGAATCCCGCCTTTTTTTCACAGTGTAAACATTCACTGTTGTAAAATACAATTTCATAAACATCAAACATTATTTAATACTCACAAAGATTTAAGGTCAGAGCTGAGTAAAATGTTATAGAGATAAGCTTGGCTTGTAAATTTTACTAGAAAGTTGTGTGATGTTCACACTCAGGTGCGGCCGGTGTTAAAGAGCTGCGGAACTGCAGCACCCCCAGACGAAAAGGAAAAAGAGAGGCTTTTTCTCAAGTTCTAGCTCGTACACAATGACAATCTTCACAAAATTTTAGAATAATTATTATGATTAGCATAGTAAACCAACTCAAACTCGTTAGGTATTAAGAGAGCGACTCTAAAAATCCCATTTTAGTCCGGTTTATGGAGCAGCACCGCTTAATCATTTTCCCACCGGCCGCACCTGTTCACACCATGTGGTTTTTCATTCCCTCCCAGGGCCGAGGCCACGACACACAGGGGCACACCCTGGCCTGTTTCGGAGGGGCCGGGGGCCAGCACGCATGCGCAGTAGCTCGCAGTCTGGGCATCAGGGGCGTGTACACGCACAGGTACGCAGGCATCCTGTCTGCTTTCGGCATGGCATGCGCAGACGTGGTGCATGAAGAGCAGGAGCCTTGCGGGAAACCTTACGCCACTGACGGTCAGTAAAGCTAGGGGAACCTAAATCTGGGATCCTTCTGAGTGCAACAATTTGTGGGGCAACGTTTTGCTTCGAGTTAAAAGAAAAAATGTTGCCAAGCAATGTTTCAGTCAGTAGGAGTTGATCTCATTTTATTCTAAAGGAAGAGTGGAGCATGAAACGTTGCGAGACACTTTGCAACGTTGCGAGCCAAAATGTTGCACTCATCTTTCCTTACAACGAGGATAGGGAAAGACATGTATTTATCTGACATATTTCGTATAGAGCCCTGTGATTGATTGAAAATTCATTTCATTATGAGCTTTCCATCAAAAAGAAATTCTTGAGCTGAGTGTGGTGAAAAATTAGCCCAAGTCTGGACTACTATGAACCGAAAGTAGGCAAAGCGCTAGTTTGACTATGCGACCACCAATGTATTATTACTACTGCAGTGTCTGCAGTATACAATGTATACATACATACATCAGCTTCCGTGGTGTAACGGTTGTGACTCATTCCCGTGGTGCAGAGTTGGCTTTAAACTAAAGTTGGCTGGAGACCATCACTACCCCAGCGGTAACCAAGCTGGCAACAACAACATCATTCTCCCGTAATCACAATACTAATCTTCTCCTTCGTGGCTCAGTGGTTAAGAGCATTGGTTGCTGACCCGGAGGTTGCGGGTTCGAATCCCGGACGGAGCGGAAAATTCTGACCGAGCTTTTCCGTTTTCGGAATGGCATGGATGTAAAGGTAAAGTGCCCTGAAGTAATGCGAAAGCGGTTTCGGGGCACAACTACCTTTTTTTTAAATCTTCTCCTCGTCCCTCAGAGTTCAGCTACTTTGTGGACCGCCTCGTGAGTCTGAGCAAGAAGAGCGTGCTTCACTTCACCTCCCAGGGTTACTCCCAGGACAACATCCAACTCGTGCCCTACCTGCACATGCGGTTCCTAGGAACGGAAGGTTCTCTAATGTGCGGTCCACGGGTTCGAATCCAGCCCGCGGCACATTCCGACCTGGCCTCTCACTATCGAGCCCACTTGGTGCCGCAAATGAAGGAGATCTTTCTCGAAAGGTATTAACACAAAAGAGAATGCCGTTGGCATTAGCACCGCCCTTGATCAAGTTTTGTTTTCTTAATTTTAATATCTATGTATGTATATATTCTATGTCATTTGTAATTAAAACTTGATCCAACATGTTTAATAATAATAATAACACGAATGAGTCTAATAAACATGATGTGGGTTCAGTGTATATGTTTCAGTACTAATGTGTGGTGTGTAAAATATATAAAATATTTTGGAGTCTTTTTTTAAGATAAAATATTCCCTCCGTCCTGGCACAGTGCCCCATTTTGTAGGCCACCCGTTGTAAAAAGTTGTAAATCGACCCGTTGTAAAAAGAAGACTTAACATCTGTCTAGTTGACTTACTATTTCACAAAAACATCACAGATCCACGCACTAGATAATAATTATTTAATTTTTTTTAAATTTAATTTATTCTTTATTGACGGGTCAAGCCCAATGTACATTGATTACATAGAACAATATTATAGGAGTTTTATTAAAAGTTACAGATAGAACATTGAAGTATAGAACAGATAGAACATTCTTCTGATGACAATGCTCCCAATAAAATTTAGCAAGGCGTGTTTGATTAATTGTGATATCACGATTTTGATCAGAAATAATACGATAACTTTTTATAACTCTTCTCGTCAGGTACAAGGAGGAGTACGGGTTTGTGCTGAGTAAGGAGATAGTGGTGGATGACATTCGCGTGCGGGGGCTTGCTACCCTGGAGGTGATGAGTGGCCTGCGAGCTGAGGGTAGCGCCGCCCCTGAACCATCGGATAGGCTGCCCGCTGTGATGAAGGCAAGTCTATTGGTGGAGTTGATGTAATAAGGGTTGGGTGAAAGAGAGTGCCACAGGGCTTGCTATGCTGGAGGTGATGAGTGGCCTCCGAGCTGAGGGTAGCGCCGCCCCTGAACCATCGGATAGGCTGCCCGCTGTGATGAAGGCAAGTCTATTGGTGGAGTTGATGTAATAAGGGTTGGGTGGAAGAGAGTGCCACAGGGCTTGCTATGCTGGAGGTGATGGTGACCTGCGAGCTGAGGGTAGCGCCGCCCCTGAACCATCCGATAGGCTGCCCGCTGTGATGAAGGCAAGTCTGCGGGCGGAAGTATGAAGACAAGATCCCCCTGTTTCGCATCATTTTTTCCATATAACCCAACAATTTCATCGAACCTAACTGATAGAGAGAAACAATTAAAATTTATTATTTTAACGGACTGCTACAAAATTGTAGTTGCCTTTCGCACACAGCATTAAAATCAATCAAAGACAGCTTAATATTAAATAAAAATTGGTAGTTAGAATTTAAATCTGGGGTAAAGAGAATGGTAGCTTTCCCTATCTTGCAAAGTCCACTACCCTTCCCGGAAGATCCGAAAAGATATCTACAAATATAAGCTTTTAATTTTCTTTTCATCACCAGGTAAGTTCGACGTTCTTCCAGCACAAAGGTCAGTGCCGGGCATTTGATACGAACATCTATGACTTCGCCTCGCTGGTACCAGGGGATAGAATCTCCGGTCCGGCTATCATCATGAACCAACTGAGCACTATCCTAGTGGAGCCTGGCTGTGAAGCTCTCATCAACACCGCTGGTGATATAGGTAAGTCGATTCGAGATCTACCGACCTCAGTAGCTCGGTCTTCATTGAATTAAATTGATTTTAATTTAGATTACACGATTAGTTCAGTGCTAAGCTACTCGCTTTCCATGCGGAAGGTCTCCGATTCGATCCCCAGAGCCGGCAAAAAATTGTATTCCAAACTTTCCGGTGCGCTTGTTTTGACCCAGCACCTAAATGGTAATTATTGTGTCACTTCTCCCCTATCAGATAATGGAAGAGAAAGCCACAGGCTTTAACCTCGCCCCTTGGTTCACTACATATTCTATTGTGTTCTTTTTTTTTTCATGTCCTATTTGATGAATGTATGTAGTTGACCAATAAAGTGTTATATAATAATAAGGCATACAACGGGATGGGTAAACTACAACACTGACCATAAGCGTCTACAGGAACTGCTGTTTCATGCCTATGAAAAAAAAAAGAAAAAAAAAAAAAAAAAAATGCTGTGAAACACTCATCTTTTAAAATAAATAAAATTTTGTTGAGTTGAACTTGAATTTGGTAGTCAAGTGGTTAACGCGCTCGTCTGGTAATCCAGATAGCGTAGGGATCTGATGGTTCGAATCCCAACCAGTGCATGAATTTTTCCTCATTAATTTGAATTTTGACCACGTAATTAATTATAAGACTTTGAGGGTTAGGTAGTAGAAAATGCTTTAAGCATTAACCTCACCTGGTGGTTACCTTCCACTAAAGAGTGTTAATATTATTATCTGTAAATCTTGTTTTTGTTAATGTTCGTTTCTTGTAAATTGGTCATGTACCGTAAAATATACAATACCTAACGGTATTTATTATTATTCATTTCTCCTCAGAAATCACCGTTGACCTGAACAACTCATCCTGTGAGCTAGACACCCACCTGGACCCTGTACAGCTCAGCATCTTCTCTCACAGGTTCATGAGTATCGCGGAACAAATGGGGAGGTGAGTTGGGTCTTGCAACACTCATTCTTTTTTTTTAGTAGTAGTAGTAGTAATAATATTTGTATATATTTTTTAATAAAAATATTACAAAAGTTGACAATTTACAATGAGATTAAAAACTATTAATTCTACAATACGTAACATATTATCATTAAAAATTATTACCAAAGCAAATCTTAAATTAACTCAGAATAAATATACATATTACATAACACAAATACATTCATAAATAACAAAATAAAATGGACCTTAGACAATCATATCCGAAAAAATAACTAAGTTCATAAAAAAACAACAGAAAAAACAACTGAGAAGATTTTTTTAGCATTGTTCTAACGAAGCAATTTTGTTAGCTCCACTTACAAGAACAGTGATAGAAGAAGTTGTGAAAGTGAGAGAAAAAAATAAATTAGAATGCATTGAGACATAATAGATATATCGATTGAACAAACTCATAGTTATTAACAAAATTATTTGTTAATAACTATGCCCATTCAGAATTTGAACTATAATAACACATTTGGACCTGGATGTAAGAGACTGGAAATTTTTTCTCTTATAGAGAGGTTATTTTCCCTTGAGAGTCAAATTTGACCAGGCAATCATTCTCTTATAGCCAGTTCTCTTGCACTCAGGTTCGAATGTATATGAGTAGTATATAATGTGTATACCCATATCGCGAAAAACGTGCCCATTTTTTTCAAAGCTCCGTGTGCACGGGTGAGTAATGTGCTATGTCTCCCCCCCTTTTTTTATGAGTCTCCCCCCTTTTTTTACTTCTCTCCCTTTAGGGTATGCAATCTGCAACACAGAGGTCACTGCGGCGAGGTGTAGTGCACCATGTTTTTACGTAAGTTGACGGCCGGTGACATGGGTTCGAATACCAGCTGAGTCTCACATAATATTATGTAGAAATGTGTGGTTCAGGACGAACCAGCTTTTGGCTTAGTAATGAGTAATGAAAACATGAGTAATGGCCAGTGGTGACATTATCAGAGTTTCAGAGTATAAAGAGAATAATTTAAACTGTAAAGGAGGCTCTTAGTAACCCTAAACTCCCCGTTTATGCAGGGTGTTACAGAGGACTGCTCACTCCACCAACATCAAGGAGAGGCTTGACTTTTCGTGCGCCCTGTTTGGCCCTGACGGTGGTCTAGTTTCCAACGCGCCTCACATCCCGGTACACCTGGGTTCGATGCAGGAAGCGGTCAAATTCCAGGTAGGTGCCGAGAGTTTATTACGATCATTCTTTTGTAACCAGAAAAAAATCTAGTTTTAGTTTACAACTATTACCGCGACTATGATGAAATTGATGAGAGAGTCTTCTGTTATTCAGTTTGTACTGATAAAGTGAGAGAAATCCATGCTCCCAATTTTAAAATTTAAATTAATTAAAAAAAAAAAAAAAATACCTGGCGTGGAGGCTACCTTGAACAAGAATTTGAATCAATGAGTGAATATATCAGGCTTTTAGTTATATTACAAAAATATGTGTATTAAAGTGAGTTAGTTGTAGGTGTTAATCACAAAAGTAGGTAGTATCACATTGCTAAAACCCACAATATCCGTTCTTCTTGCCTTTCCGAGAGATGCGAGGATCTACGGAGATAATTCAGTAATTGAGCCTTGACCTCATTCCAGAAAGCTTTCCCTCTCTCATAATCCCCAAATCTAACTTTTAACTGCCCTCTGATTGAGTTATTTGGGTTAAAACACACTGTTCGGTTCATTTGAATGAAATTTTGACGGTTGAAAGGGAGATTTGGAGATTTTGAGAGTGAGAGTGCTTTCTGGAATAAGAACCAACCCAAGTGTCTTTTTCTTCTTCTTCTTTTTTAGGTTTCATGTCGCTTTCACTGCATGGTCATATCATGACGACGCGACGATGGTTTTACCCTCCATTCGCTAGAAACTCAGAAACAAGCTTCTCAAATTATCCTCACCAAGCCTGTGTGTGGCCGGGAATAGCCAGCATCACGAGGGTTCAAATTTGAATAATAATAATAATACTCTTTAGTGGAAGGTAACCACCCGGCGAGGTTAATGCTCAAAGCATTTTCTACAACCTAACCCTCAGAGTCTTATTATTATGTGGTCACAAACTCAAATTAATGAGGAAAAATTGGTGCACTGGGTGGGATTCGAACCAACGGATCCCTACGCTACCTGGATTACCAGACTAGCGCGTTAACCACTTGACTACTAGTGCACTTTGAATGGTCACCCGTCCAAGTGATAACCTCCCTGGTCTACCCGATGTAATGTTTTGAACGGTTCCGGGATCATATGTTTAGGGGGAGAGGTGGTTTTTAGTGAGGATGATGCACTGTTGTCCGCATCTCAGTACTCACACTGTTCCCTATGGTAAAATCTAGTGTTTGTCTACAGATTTTACCACCTCTCCTTAAAAAAAAAAAACCTCGATGGACGTTGCTTAACCAGGATTCTCTAAATTCGCACCACTCTGAGAGAGATTTGACCCTCATGTTTCAGATAGACCACAGGAAGGGCCGCTTCGAGAAGGGATCCGTCATCCTTTCCAACCACCCATGGCAGGGGGGTCCCACCTCCCAGACCTGACTGTCATCACCCCCGTGTTCATTGAGTAAGAGCATATTCTTCTCTAGGGCTTTATGTTATAATGCTTGCCTTGTACATGCAATTCTAAATATTGTTTTCATGTCAAAAAAAAAAAAACCATTCTCATATTTTATGAATATGAAATAAAATGTTAAACTTGTTAGGAGGCAATTTTTTGTTGTTCTTGTGAAAATAAGAAAATCTCCTAAGACACCCAGTCACCTCACTCCCTGGGGTGTGGGATTTTTACCCACTAAAAACCTATCCTCAGAAGATTTGTGAGATCCCGGAACCGTGTGATACATTACAGTGAGTCAATTAATTTTGAGAGAAAAAAAAATGTTACCTCATCATTTTTATATAATATAGGCGTATGAAATAAAATGTTAACTCATGATATAATAATTTTAATATAATATGTATATACATTTGAAAAAATGGTTTAACTTGCTGGGAGTCAATTCATATTGTAAATTTGGACTGAAAAATACCCATGTTTGATGTAAATATCAAATATTCAAGGAAACTTGAAAATGTCTATGCAATAATAAATAATAGGATGTTGTACAAAGTTAATCCAGAGCGATCTTACGAAAACTGGTGGTAATACTCGTATGTCACTGATTATTTCACATGCAACTCAACTATCAGTGTCTAACTTATTATATTACCCTACTCCCCTGCTGCATATTTGCTGTACCACAAATTTAATCAGGAACTTAACGGTCTACTTAATTGTTCATTTTTCATTAGATTATGTATTTAAACATAATCTAAAGAGAAATGTAATAATAATAATAATATCGCCTTATTTATACTGCCCGATTAGGACTATTAAAGTCCCATTATTCCAGCAGTAAGCCCAAGACATATTATTATGTGGTAAAAATCCCAATTGGGAGGATAACATGTCATGTCTCAGCTGGGTTTCGAACCCACGACCTCTGGAGTCTTTGGATTCACAGAGTGCCGCCTTTACCACTGAGCTACTGGGACAGACAAATGTACAATCGAGTTCAAGATTAAATACACTTCATAGTAAGTTTTCAACTTTGGGTATGCTTTTCACCTGAGATCTCACCCACTTTCCTTCTTCTATCTCAGGTCAGAACCCGCCCCGGTGTTTTTCGTGGCCAACCGTGGGCACCATGCGGACATCGGCGGTCTGACCCCGGGGTCAATGCCCCCCCACTCGAAGCGCCTGAGCGAGGAGGGGGCGGTGTTTGAGTCTTTCGACCTGGTGGTGGGCGGGGACTTCCAGGAGGCGGGGGTGACGCATGCGCTGAGGGCGCCGGGGCGGCTGCCAGGGTGCGCAGGGACGCGCAACCTGCCCGACAATCTGGCAGACTTGAAGGCGCAGATCGCAGCCAATCAGAAGGTGAGATTATCAATCAAATCAAATCAAATATAATTTTATTGTACATTAAATTAATTACAATTTATGGTACAACGTCACAGAAGATAAATTTGTGCTAATAATAAAAGAAAAAAGCTAATTTACTTTATGTACTATATAATTATGAAAATAGAAGTATAGGGTAAAATGCTAAAAGTAAGCAAAAAGATATTTTACAAGGTCAAGCTATCTTTATCATTTAAAAACTCAGGTACGAGTAGTAGGCTTTTGTTTTTTGTTTTTGTTTTAGTTCGTTCACTTTTTTTTTCTTTTTTTTTTAGTTCTTTTCTTTCAACCGACCTCAGTAGCTTGATCGATAAGGCTGGTGATTCAAGTTCTAAGTTAAGCAAAAGTTTAATAAAGCGAGTTAGAGTAACTGTAACATCATGAGTGTTATCAACACAAACATGGTATAACTAATACACATTGTCTCTGTATTTTATCGTCATTTTAATGATGCCCTGGTGGTTGAGTGGTTAATGTGATGGTCTAGTGTTGTGTGGGGATGCGCTAGTTTGAATTCCAACAGGTACATTAATAAGTTCAAGTATGATTTCTTTGTGGTGAAGCACTAAAAACCCCCTCTATTTTTCTTATTCCTTTAGAATATTTGCTTTTCATTTTGGTAATGCCGACTCTGGTCGTTACTCATACAAGTTCTTAACTACTCGCGTTAGTTTATGTTCGAATTATGTATTTCAAATTTAATTTAAACTTAATTGTAAACTTACAGTAATGTATAAATATACAGTAAATTGATTGATATGTAAATAAACGAGTTTCTTTTTTAACAAACGTAATATTATGTTTGATAGTTATTTCTTTGTGATATCACATCGTAATGCACACAAATATCATAACTTTCACAAATATCATAAGGGTTGGGTGGAAGAGATTGCCAAAGGCAATAACCCCGCCCTTTAGTTAGGACATATATTATGTATATACTCGTATTTTGGTGTGTATGACCATAGATGTTGACATGCACCACCATAATCTAATAAAAGATAGATAGATAGATAGATGTATAATTGTATATATTTATTTATTTTTTCTTTATTTTTTTCTTCTATTACATTGTATTTTAATTTGTAATTATTTGTCTTGTATATAATATGTCTTATTAATAAAGTGTAAATAAATAAATAAACTTTTTAATCAATCTTGCACTTAACGACACACGATTCATTTCGTCCAGGGTATAGCCCTCGTGCAAGAAGTGATCCAGCTGTACTCCCTCCCTGTGGTGCAAGCCTACATGAAGCACATCCAGACTAACGCGGAGCACTCAGTGCGGGATCTACTCAAGCAAGTGGCCCTCAAGTACAAGGGGGAGCCACTAGTGGCGGAGGATTTCATGGACGACGGGGCACGCATTGCTCTGGTGGTCACTATCGACGCCTCGACCGGGTCTGCTGTGTTTGACTTCAGGTAAAAAAAAATCATCAAAAGTTTATTTTTATTTATTTATTACATGACAAGTAAATGGTTCAAAAATATATATCAATGACAGTTTACATAATTCATAATATTTTTAACTGAACTTATGCTAGTTTCTTTTGGCTGTCGTCATCTCAAACTAAGGGCCACACCTATGAAGTATGGTCCTTGTGTCGTGGGATGCAAAATAAGAGTTTTTTTTTGTACCGACCTCAGTAGCTTGATCGGTAAGGCGGCGGACTTGTTACCTGGAGGTCGGTGGTTCATGTCCCAGTTTCAGCGTAGATTTGGTAAGGCGAGTTTGAGTAGTTGTGATATTATGATGAAAGTGATTAACACAAATATGATAACTTTTTGATAATCTTTTTTTTTTTACAGCGCTTTCAGTAGCATGGTCATAATTGTCATGACGGGGGTTTCACACTGCATTCGCTGGAAAAGTTTTATCAATTTAAAAACTCTTAGGTACCTACTATCATTAAGATAATATTGAACGTAAGCATTTATTTAGAAGAGTGTTAACAGTAGTAAGTTATTTTTTGTCTAGACGGTTAAGAACTATTAAAAAAAAAACTGAAACCTATAGCTTACTGCTTGGATTTTGTGGCTCTACTCCCTATTTATAGTCACTTTATCAGTTATTTCTATTTATTTTATGGAGTATCTTTTTGAATGAATACAACCGTTGTTGTGTTGTTTTTTTCCAGCCTATCGGAGAAGCAAGTGATGGGAAATTGTAATGCTCCCAAGTCCATAACCAAGTCCGCTGTGATGTATTGTCTGCGATGTATGGTCGGCTATGACATTCCTCTGAACCAGGTGAGCGTTTGACTATTGTCCATTTTAGCATTTAAAGAATTCCCAACGCAACGAGCTATTCCTCGCTAGTCTTGACCCACATTACTGTTCCAACATATGAATGAGAAAAATGAGTAATCTAATATTCTAATACAATTCGCTGTCGATTCAGGATCCGGGTAACCTTCAGAAATAAAAGATAAAAAACCAGGAGGCACAAATAATGGTTGTAGTTGTTGGTACCAGCTAGTCTATAGGTGAGGGGGAGTGATAGTCTCCAGTCATTTTTAGTTAGCACGTCCTGAACCACATATTCTTCTGTATTTGTGATCAACCATTGTGAGAACTTTGCCTTTTTCTTCATAAGCATTTAAATCCTTTGGAAAACACTAGCCTGGCTTGTTAGGGTTGGCTAGTGTGTTCTCTGTTTATAGTCTTCTAGCGAGGCACTGGTCTTCTCCCTGTTTAATGTCCCCGATTCAAAGAATATTCTACTTTCTCCCAAATCTACATTGGGTCGGCATTGATTGATTTTGTAAGTTAATGGCTTATAAAGAAAAAGCTCAAGTTCTCACAATGGTTGATCACACATAAAAACATGTGGTTCAGGACGAACTAACTCTTCAACTTAAGTTGGATAAAGACTATCACTCCCCTCTATGTGACCCTGGCCACATGAATATATCAAATGGATGATTAGATGAGTTGTATTTTTGCATTGCTATGTGTGTATGCATAAAATTACCAGTCATTGCTCTTGTGC
Source organism: Bactericera cockerelli (assembly GCA_024516035.1). Lineage (NCBI taxonomy): Eukaryota > Metazoa > Arthropoda > Insecta > Hemiptera > Triozidae > Bactericera > Bactericera cockerelli. The sequence goes on from CM044959.1 coordinate 35,337,875, forward strand.
TTACAGTTTAAACACAGGAGTGTAGGTATTTTTAAAGTCATTCCCTCCAGCTGTAGCCAAGCTGGTTACAACAACATTTTATCCGGCAATGGGACCGACTTCCAATGTGCTGGAAGGCTAGTTTGATCACCCTCATTGATTGAAAAATAATAGACCCTTTAGTGGAAGAAAAAAAACCGGCAAGGTTTTACAAGGTTAATGCTAGCATTTTTTCCCATCTAACCCCGCTATTATTTTGTTGTCATATACTCAAATAAATTAAAAATCCATACCCTGGAGCGGATTCGAACCAATAGATCCTTACGCTACCTGAATTAGGAGACTAGCGTCTTAACCACTCGACTACCAATGCACGATTTTTTTTTATTTATTTATTTTTTTTTTAAAGCTTTATTAGGAGGACAAAGTACAATGGTAACATTATAAAATTAAGAAAGAAGAAAAAAAAAAAAAAAAAAAAAAAAACTAACAAACAAATGACAAAATAAATAAGTAAAAAAGAAAATAACAATAATGGCCTACCTAAAGGGCGGGGTTATTGCCTGTGGCAATCTCTTCCACCCAACGATTTGTGATAGATTGTATAAAATTGGATACTTCTGTCCCCACGCAGGGCTGCCTCTCACCGATTGAGATCAAGCTGTCTCCCCACTCCATCCTGAACCCAGACGCGGGGGCGGCGGTGGTGGGCGGCAATGTTCAGACCTCCCAGCGCGTGGTGGACGCCATCCTGCGGGCGTTCAGAGTGGCGGGGGCGTCCCAGGGGTGCATGAACAACGTCACCCTGGGGGACGAGACGTGGGGGTACTACGAGACGGTGGGCGGTGGAGCCGGGGCGGTGAGTTTTTTTTTTATTTATTTATAAGTGCTCTTATTTTATTTTATTTTATTTTTGCATCAAATTTATTATAAGATATAAACTAGAATACATAATTTATAAAGAATATAACATATAGACTTAATACTAAAGTAGTACACAACTTGAGTAGTACACAACTTGAATTGTTTTATGTTATTATCATCTTTTATAGTTTACGCCAATATTTCTGTCAGGCATTGCTTTGGTCGGAATTTTGGTTCTGATTAAAGTGGACAGTAGCAAAAAAAAAAAAAAAATATCTGACCTGGCTGTAGGATTTTCAGTGAAACCCTTACAATAAACACTGCACCCTTTTTATATGTATTGTGGCCAGTTGATTTTATTTTCTCCTGATTTGAGGTAGTCAGGACGGGGGTTTTACCTTCCATTGGCTGGAAGTGGTACCAGCTACCCACATTAAGCTCACCCAGCTTGGGTAGGGCCGGAAATGCCAGCCTCACGTGTTCGAAGGAAGCAGAATTTTCTGTCAGAAAATTCTGCCCCAAACGGGGTTTGAACACGAGATCTTTGATTTACGGGCGGTTGTCACAACTGTTACGCCACGGAGGCGCTGCTTCATGATATGTTACTCCGGTACACGGTATAGTTTTATTAATATACCCATTTATTATTGAAACTCTTTTATATGTCTAGGATTCGAATTTTAATGACTTACTTTCCCGACTTCAGTTTCGTCTATTTCAGTTCCCTTGATAATGTCTATGAAATAGACGAAATTCGAGTCGGGAAAGTAAGTAATCAAAATTCGAATCTTAGACACATATAAAAAGTTTTTCAATAATAAATTCACATTAGGATGTCTAATATAAACACCAGTGATGCAGAATTTCCTTTTCATTCCCCTGGCCTTTGAAACCCTCGGCCCGTGGGGAGCATCCGTAGAATTCTTTGTCAAAGAGGTGGGACGACGCCTGATTGAAGTAACAGGCGACATCAAATCAGCATTTTATTTTAAACAAAGACTCGCTATAGCCGTCTAAAGAGGCAATGCGGCGGCCATACTTGGTACGTTGCCTGTCAACCAAGGGCTCGATGAGGCTTTTGTACTATGATATAAGCACCATCTTAAAAAAATAATATACCCATATCACCGGACTTGCTATTCCACCGTTATTGCATATACCAGCATGTATTCCACATACCACTTGACCAGCTATGTATTGGTTGTGCCCCAGGGTCCGCACTGGCACGGCAGGTCAGGGGTTCACACTCACATGACCAACACGAGAATCACAGACGCGGAAATAATGGAAACCCGCTACCCCATCATGCTGAGCAACTATGGGCTACGACAAGGTAATGGACAAATTACCCTTCTTGTTAACAGGTACCACGAGGGTTTAATCTGTTTCAAAAATGAGGTGACTTTTCATTTTTATAGAAGAATAATTTTCAAATAAGAACAAAGGAGTCTCCTCTCCTCGTCCCTCACCCGTATCAAATGTAAACACACTGAGATCATATAACATAGAGGGAACCCGATGTATCAAGATTTGCGTCCAGTAGGGACCATCAGCTGATTTCAAAATCAGTGCCGGAGTGTAGTAATTTTTCTCTCGCGAAGGAGTGGGTACCTAAACTACCTAATTCTTTTAAATAATATTTTTACTTTTTTCATACTTACCTATTAGCTATTTTTGTTTTTGTTTCCTCTTTTACTTTCCTCATTTTCTACTTATTATGTAGTAATATAAGACTTGGTATCTGACGTGAAAATTAAGGATGTTTCGATATCCGGCACTGCATGAGGTAAACAAAAAATTCAAATAAATTGAACCAATCAGAGGCCGGGATTTTTTGAAAGAGGGACCATCAGCTGTTCAAAGTTGGACATATAAATTTGTTCAACTCGAGATAGGTAAGGTTCCCTCTATGTTATAATTATGATCTCACTGTGTAAACATAAATATATCAAATGTAAACATAAACATAAATAGACCGCGAGAAATATTCTACTCCAACTGGGGTCCGTTTCCTCACTTCTTAAATTCTACACGCTATGGTTAACCTTTCAAGAGACGTAGATTGTTTAAATTTTTGCACGTAAATATCAATATTATAACAGTAATTGATTTCCTGTAAACAAGCAAACTAAATTACTATCTGTATATAAAACTGGTTCCAGGGTCTGGGGGGGCGGGGCAGCACTCAGGCGGAGCTGGAGTTATTCGGGAGTATGTCTTCAGGAAGCCCATGACCTTGTGTATCCTCAGCGAGAGACGTGTGTTCCAACCGTACGGATTACAAGGTAAACAATTGACTCTGAGTAGCTATGGCGGTGGACTTGTAACCTGGAGATGGAATGGTTTGAGTCCCAAGTTTGGCCAATATTTAGTGAGGCGAGTTTGATTTCTTGTGTTAACACAATTATCATGACTCTAGTAATCTCTTCCATCCATATAATCGTCCATCAGAGGGGACCCATACTAGTAGATGGGCAAGCTAGAACACAGACCATAAGCGTATACAGTAATAATAATAATAATAATAATATCGTCTTATTTATACTGCAAGATTAGGACTATTAAAGTCCCATTATTCCAGCAGTAAGCCCAAGACATATTATTATGTGGTAAAAATCCCAAATGGGAGGAAAACTTGTCATGTCCCGGCTGGGTTTCGAACCCGCGACCTCTGGAACTTCTGGATTCACAGAGTGCCGCCTTTACCACTGAGCTACCGTGACAGACTCCTGTTATGAAATAAAAAAAGTGAAACAGTCATTAAAAAAAAAAACACCAGATTCGCCAAAAACTCATGTTAAGCAACGTTGAGACTCTAGTCACTCTAGCATAGTAATGCTGCTAGGGATTGAACACTTGCATGGCCATAGACGTGACCTGAGTAGCTGAATGGATAAGGTGGCGGACTCCTAACCTGGAGGTCGATAGTTCCGAAGTAAGGGGAACATTGCTCAGCTCGGGTTTGAGTTATTGTGACAGAAATGGCCAACTTTGAAATAATGTTAGCTGGAGACCATCACTCACCCCTCCAGCTGTAGCCAAGCTGGCAACAACAACGACAACAAATAAAATAACTTAAAATGTTTGTTATTTGACAGGGGGGGCTCCTGGGGCCAGAGGGCTCAACATGCTGGTATCAGGCCGTGATGGAGTGCAGAGTAGACTACCTTCCAAGTCTTCGGTTCAAGTACAGGCTGGGGTAAGTTTTTCCACACAAGAATTTCAACAGTGAAATTTTAACTGTACATATTACATACCGTAACATACCTACGTAAGATCAAATAGACAGGATGTTTGATTGTATGAATATTCGGAATGACTGCGTGCTGAATTGAGCCAATTAGCTCATAATAACAGGTGATCAGGTATACCATGTAGTTGTATATGTATATCTAGTACAAATTTTGTAGCTTTTCTGTTTTGACTTATTGACTAACTGACGGATTTTCACTCAGGGTATTTACTTACTTGATTGTCCAGAAAATAACTTTTATATCGAGTTTTCTTTCCCTTATTTACTTGAATTGAAAAAGACTGGTCCTAATCCTACTACAGTATAGTCGAACCCGAATACAGGAGAACTCGTCAAGGGATAGGAAATTCTTTCTATTATATCCAGGTTTCTCTTATGAGGAGGTTATTTTCACTTACAGAGAGGCAAATTGGACCTTAAAATTGTTCTCTTATTTCCAGATTTGAATATGTTTTCATTTCTTTTTCCAATAATTTTATTATATTTTCATTCATCCTTCATTTAATATTTAATAGTTCCTGCAGTCCAATGTACTTTTCAGTATGTGGTGCATTGCAACAAATAGGACTATCTTGTAGCTCAGTGGTAAAGGCGGCACTCTGTGAATCCAAAGACTCCAGAGGTCGTGGGTTCGAAACCCAGCTGGGACATGACATTTTATCCTCCCAATTGGGATTTTTACCACATAATAATATGTCTTGGGCTTACTGCTGGAATAATGGGACTTTAATAGTCCTAATCGGGCAGTATAAATAAGGCGATATTATTATTATTATTTTTGTCCGTGGCAGGATATCTTCTGTCTGTACACGCCGGGCGGCGGGGGCTACGGGGCGCCGGCGGGCGGCGACGGAGCCCCTGAGGACTACGAGGGCGTCGTCAAGAGGAAGTACGCCAAGCTACTGGGGATGGGTGCCGCCGCCAGGGGGCGCCAAGACATGGAGGTCCTGCTCAGCTGCTAGTCGCCACTTCTTCGCTCGGGTGATCAGGTCTCAAGTACACCAAATTTTAGTAAGCTAGTTTGAGCAATAGTTAATCATTTCAATGATTAAGACAAATTTGATAACCTACTTCTCACTCCATTTGTAATGGATTGGTTTAAGGCACTAGTTTGGTAATCGAAGTTATTATTATTAAACAATTTTGATCAATCTTTATTTACAACACCTGTATATAACAGGTGCAGTCAAAAGGTGCAGAAGTTGTATACTATGTGTCCGTACTATTCAATCCAAAATGTGTACCTTCCTCTTTTTAATTTAAATATTTTTTAAAAGGTAGTTGTGCCCCGAAACCGCTAAAGTTCGCATTACTTCAGGGCACTTCACCTTTACATCCATGCCATTCCGGAAACGGAAAAACTCCGTTAGAATTTTCCGGTATTCGAACCCGCAACCGTCGGGTCAGCAACCAATGCTCTTAACCACTGAGCCACAGAGTTGCATACCTACCTAGTTAACTCAAAGCATGGCGCAACTCCTTCACCTGTAGGTCTTTCTCACGTTTCTTCTTCGGAATATATTTTGCTTTCAGGTCGATTTCACCTTTTTCTGTCCTGTTTTCTGCTCTATTCCTGCTTCATATAAGTTTATTAGTTTAACTCAGAGCCTACTAAGCAAATGCTTATCATTGGTTATCATATGTTGCTGCACGTTGATAAGATATACATGTTGCCTGTTGACAAACTGCAACCCAAAATTTGCAGTACGCTTTGGTTACCGTTACTAAAGCCAAACCTATTCTTTTAGTTTTAAACGATTGACTTTCCATTGCGTAGTGGATAATTTAAGAATTTCTATCCTTGAAATACAAAAAATCCTTTGAAATAAATAAATTCTTTCTTTTTAACGTGCCATAATATTTATAATAAGTACCTGATCAATAATATGCTGAATCAAAAAAGCGAGTTGTTAGACGTTTAAAAAAGGTCTGACCGTTTCAAATCCTAGAGAACTTTTCTCATTTGATTAAATTAAAAAACAGAGAACTTGAAAACGTCTATTTGTTTTACAAAGATATATGTTTAGTAAAATTAAGCAATGTTACCCTACGATAATTAGTATTTAATACGGAACAATAAAAAGAATTTTATATTTTGTTAATCAATAAAAATAATGATTTATTTATTTCAATTTCTAAATGCAGTATTTTTATAATTAAGATCACAATAAATCAATAATCACAAGAACTGTAAAACTATTTTATTAGTAAAAAAACAAATTTTGAGGGTTTTTAGTCCCTATACAGTACGCACAGGTTATCTGTACGGTATTAGAAATAAATAATTAGTCTTTTGTAGTAAATAAATCACATTGAATTTTATTATAATAAAAATGGAAAACATAATGCCCTAAAGATAGGTTTTGCAACTGAAACGAATATTGTCCCGTAAAAAAAAAGAAGAGAAAAAGCTTTGAATGCTACTCGTTAGCAATTAACCGAACAAAACCTAACTTTAAGTACACAATACTCTTGTCATATACATAAAAAATGGAGTTTGAACTACAAAAAAATCACGTTACAATAATAATAATACAAAAAATGTAGGAAAAATAATGAAAAATCTCTCAAAAATATTATGTTGTACATGAATTGTTGAAAAATAGAGTTAGTAAATAATAAAAATAGAAGTAGTAGTTAGTAAATACTAAAAATGACCCTTGAAGATAAACATGAACTTTATCAACATTCAACAGGAATAAACAAAAACAATTATATTTGTATCTTCAATAGCATTGAACATAAGACCCAGGTTTGGTTTGTACATGCAGATAACCTTGATTCGATTACCGGCTGTGAAGAAAAAAATTATACTCTGTATATGAGGGCCACTCATGCCTCGTGAGGAAATTGGAATACCTAACTAGAAGAGTAAGAACAAATGCCAGAGTAAAAATAATGTAAAAATTTAAAATAATTAGGTACCATTTTACATCTGATTTTCTTTCATATTCTTCTAAAAATGATATATCTTCTGAATTTCATTTTGAATAAATGTGTTAATACATGAAATAAATATGTGAAAATTAATAATAGTAAAACAATTAATTCTCTATGGAAGAAGAGGTCTCATACATTTCCGTGTCGTTACTAACGTGAAGTCGGTCGGACTTGAAGACACTTCATTTCCTTCATTCATGGAAGTTTATTCTACATGATAGTCATGATAACAGATGTTTGTGATGACTGCAAATGTAGGTACATACACATTCAAGTTTAAATTTCAAGTCCACAACTTATGATCTTTTTTAGCTGTTGATTAAATTGAAGGAGTATATCAAAAGAACTTTTTATAAAAACAGATAGAAAGACCCTAAATGAAGTAAAAAAATACGATACATAAGTGTTATGTTAAAAAATGAGCATGGTTTGGATTTGTAAGACAAGAGATCATATGGGGATGGATAGTATTTTTCTTAAATGTAAGGAATGTGTTTTTTCTTTCACTAATCTTGAAAATATAAAAATATCAAGTAGCACTCGCCAACAGGCCTATATAAGGATAATCACGATTGAAGACGAAAATTGTGATAAAACAATAACTTAACTTTAAAAGAATAGAATGACGGACAGTGAAATAATAATAATATAATGCTGGTCTCTCACCAGGATTTAGCCGGCTTGTCCTAGCCCACAGAACCAATGACTTGAACCACCGACCTCCTGGTTAAAAGTGCGCCGTCTTATCGATCAAGCTACTGAGGTCGGTAGAAAGGAAAGAAATGCTGTGCTACCCACAATATTGTGTAGAGAAATAAACTAGTAATGACAAAGGAAACCTCAGGGAAAATACAATAATCTCTATCCTGCAAGAACGAGACTAAAGAGACCCTCGTTACCCGCATCAAATGAACTTTTTTTTTTTTTTAGAAAAGGTAATTGTTACTTCAGGGCACTTTACCTTTACATCCATGCCATTCCGGAAACGGAAAACTCGGTTAGAATTTTCCGCTCCAGCCGGGATTCGAACCCGCATCAAATGAACTGCCACGGGGTACTGTTCAACGCGTCTGAGAAGTAAGCCACGGGCACCACTCAGCAATCCTCCCACACATGGTCGGGCACGGCAGCTAGCTCCTCCCTCAGGGATAAGCCTCGCTTGGGCTCGCATACCATGACGGGCCGCACGTAGCACTTGTCCCCCGCCACTATCTGGTTCAGTATGGCACGACGCAGCCGGTTCAGCTCATGGCACGAGTGGGGCAGAGCCATTTCCTCTATCATCTCCACGAAGGCGAACATCGCGGTCATCGTGGGGAACTCAGCGAGGGGCAGATTGACTCTGTAGTAATGCATCATCACGATGTGCCTGAGAACCGGATTTTATTTATTTAATACATGACAAGTAAATGGTTCAAATATATATAACAACTAGCAGTTAACCCGTTCAAATATATATAACAACTAGCAGTTCGCCACGATGCCGATGGTTGAGTGGACTTTTAGGGCTCTATCTATGGAACGGTTTGGACTTTTGCAAAATCCTTTCTTATTGCACGTATTCAGTATGCAAGGAATGTTGTGTCAAAATTTCAGCTCGCTAGATATTACGGTTTGGGCTGTAGAGCGATGATCAGTCAGTCAGTCAGTCAGTGACTTTGAGATTTATATATTAAGATGACAGTTTACATAATTCATAATATTTTTAACTGAAGCATCATCACGATGTGCCTGAGAACCAGATTTTATTTATTTAATACATGACAAGTAAATGGTTCAAATATATATAACAATGACAGTTTACATAATTCATAATATTTTTAACTGAACTTGTGCTAGTTTCTTTTGGCTGTCTTCATCTCACACTAAGGGCCACACCTATGAAGTATGGTCTTTGTGTCGTGGGATGCAGCCTTGTTCTAGTTTCTGTGTTAATTATTATTACTATCCTTTACATATTGAAAACTATATATAAGATAAAGAAAAAGCCGATAACAAGATGAAGGCACAAAAAATCGACACAAATAACACAGATCACTAGAGTGTAAAGGAGCCGTTGCCATCGTCGATGGCGCGTTGAATGCACCGGTTCTCGTAGGATCACACCGAAGTTAAGCAACGTCCAGCGATGTGAAGACTTCCTGATGCTGGCATTCCGGCCCAACCCAGGCTGGGTGAGGTTAATTTGGGTAGCAGGTTTGTGAGTTTCATACGAATGGAGGGTAACACCCCCATCGGGATATGACCATGCAGTAGAAAGCGACGTTAAAACCAAATTAAAAAAGTAGCTGTTCGTTCATGGCCATGAAACACTCTTTTTTTTTTTCTTCTCTAAAATAATAGTATTACTGGCATTACTGAACGTTATGGGCAGAGTCTGTATGACGTTAATATTTAATTAATTCCGTGTCCGTGAGATGGGTATTGATTAAGCACCCGTGGTTAAGCACCCGCTTGCCATGCGGAAGGTCCCGGGTTCGATCCCCCGTGCCGACAAAAATTTGTATTCTTAATTTGTTTACAATTGTTTGTAAGGGATACCTTCCGGTACGCTCGTGTTGACCCAGCACCTAAATGGGAAGTATTGTGTCACTTCTCGCCCATCTGAGGGGAGGCATACTACGGGATGGGCAGGCTACAACATAGACCACAAGCGTCTACAGTAGCTCCTGTTTCACGGCTACGGAATAAAAAAGGCTGTGAAACACTCATCTTTAAAAAAAAAAAAAAAAAAGATCCAATGTCTAGGCTCCTTTCATGTCCATTGATTCTATTTGTTTTTAACGTCCTGACTTGAGGTAGACAGGACGGGGGTTTTACCCCCCATTCGCTGGGAATCGTACCAGCTACCCACATTAACCTCACCCAGCCTGGGTAGGGCCGGAATTTGCCAGCCTCACATGTTCGGAGGGAACAGAATTTTTCTGTGCGAAAAGTGTGCTCCAACCGGGAATTGAACTCAGGATCTCTGGACTACTGGCAGTAGTCAGAACCGTTACGCCACGGAGGCTGGCTGTATGACGTTGCTTAGCTATTAATACCTACCAGATGAGTGAGCTAATAAAAACCTACCAGATGAGTGGAAATCGTCGAGCCGGGACACATTCAAAATCCTACTCAAAGATATACTACTGGACATGGAACCATATACCATAAATGAATTTAGATCATCCACTATGTTGTCCTAGCTTCTTCTGTTTTTTTTTTTTTTTTTTTTTTACCTTGTATTTTATACCTACTTTCCTAACCTTTGTACCTCCTTTCTTTATATCTTGTATTTTTTTTTTTCTCTCTCTTGTTTCCACAAATCGTGTTCTATGTACATATTTTGTATCCCTTGAACAATAAATAAATAACAGAATTACTGAACGTTACCTCAGCAGCGTACTGCGTACAGAGTCCACTGAGAAGGTCGTCTTGCACTTGCCGCAGTTGACCACATCCTGGTCTGGCCGGGCACTCTTCCTCTCCTTGCAGCGGTCACAGCGCGGAGAAAGATGCAGGTCCCGCAGCTTGACCACCCGCTTGCTGTCTAGGTCGTGGCTGCACGCGAAGCAGCCGCACTGGAAGCCGCCCATGCGACGGTACAGCGCGGCCCGGCGCTCCTTGGGGGTTCCCCAGTAGTCCAAGTAGGGAATGGTGAGCTGAGGATGATATAGATAGAATATAATACTAATAATACCTCTGTGAGTAAGGGGAGGATATTTTTTTTTTTTAATTTAATTTATTTATTTATTTTTAAGTGCAATACAAAACAGATGTATGTCAATTACAATGAAATTTGACATACACCCAATTACACATAATAGAATACTCCCAGCGCATCCAATCCTAACCCGTCGTAAAACGTGACTAACGGCTGCAAACAGACACAGAGAGAAACACCCTCTCTCATTCCTGTTACCACAGTTCACAATGTTCAAAAATTACCATTTGGAACTATTCCAGGGCCCCAAAAGTGTTTTCCCATAAGATTAATGACGGGACCACCAAGAGGAAGAATACAGTGGACAATCAAGTCTAAATTAGTTTAGTTTTTTATAGGAATTTCCGAAGACACCACAGTATTTTTTTACATGAATTAAAAGTTATGTTATCGTATTTGTGTTAATCACTTTCGTGATGTCACAACTACTCAAACTCGGTTTACTAAATCTACGCTGAAACCGGGGCTTGAACCACCGACCTCCAGGTTACAAGTCCACCGCCTTATTGGTCAAGCTACTGAAATCGGTTTTTTACATCAATTATATTAAATAATCATCGATCATTTGATGATTTTTACTTACTTGTTCACCAACGTTAATTTTCTTGAGGGCTCTAACAAGGGTAATGCAATTCATTTGCTCACTATAAACACAGTTGCTGTAGCAAGCATGGTTGAACAACCCAAGCAGACTGTTGAAATACACTCCGATCGAGCGAACCTGAAAACAGAACAGAATAACATTCCCAGATAGTACAAAACGTTTGCAGCGTGTTCGTTGTACGCTTGCTGGTTCGTGTTTCATTAAAAATACAAGCTTACTGAAAGGCTTACGAATGCAAACCGAAAACGTGAAGTACGTTCGCTGCACACGTGAAATGAATTGTATTTTTTTTTTTTTTTTTTTTTAACGGGAATAACCCAATATACATAAATTACAATGTTACAGTTAAAACATACAACATAAAAAATATTTTTAAAATAATAAATATGTAAGTAAAAAGAGATTTTTTGTTGTATTTTTTTTTTTTTTGTTGTAAAAACTATTTTTTTTAAGTGTAACCTGTGCTAAATAAATGCACTGAGCGTTGTTGACATAATTCATAATGAGACTACCTGATTTGCGCTGACAGTCTAAATAAAGCACTACCTATGTGAAAATGGCGCAGGATTCAGTACCTGAGACTTGACAACGAAAGGTTTGTCTTTGTCCGTGCGTTTCCGTGAAACATAATTGAGGTGATCAAACATCTCGAAGCAATTCCACTCGAGACCAACGCGAATGTGATACAGCAAAGACGTCAACTCTTTCCTAATTTCGTTCTTTTTGCTTTTAACCATAGAGGGCTCGTGCAATAATAAATCTGGAAAAACGAAATTGAACAGATTTTCACTAGAATAGATCATTTCCAATATTTAAAATTTCATATACAGGGTGGGGCAAAAGTCTGGAAACCCCTGAATAACTTTCGAATTGCTTCTTCGGTAAAGATAAAATTTTGTATGATAAACTGGAGTAGTAAGACCTTCTTTAAGAATGGGGCCAATTTTTGTTACCGGCCCCCATGTCGGGGCCAGGGGGGCCAACTTCATTTTTTTAAATACGAACCCCTACTTTGCAATACATTTTTGGAAAGGTCTTTAAATAAGAAATACTTTGGTGTAAATTTTATTTTTTTATTATTAACTGTTTGCAAATGGCGTCCAACTTTGTGTATGCAGTGTAAAGTCTGGAAAACCCTGAATATCTTTCGAAAGGGCTTTTCCAATAAATTTAAAATTAAGTTCGGTAATCCGTGGTAATCAGACCTTATTTTAGAATGGGGCCGATTTTTTTTTTACTGGCCCCATGTCTGGGACAGTGGGGCCAATTTTATTTTTTTAAATACGAAACCATACCTTGCGATACATTTTCGGAATTAAGCACCAAAGTATTTCTTATTTAAAGACCTTTCCAAAAATGTATCGCAAGGTGATGGTTCGTATTTAAGAAAAGGAAGTTGGCCCCCTGGCCCCGACATGGGGGCCGGTACCAAAAATCACCCCCATTCTAAAAGAAGGTCATATTACCACCGATTACCGTGCTAAATTTTAAATTTACTGAAAAAGCTCTTACGAAAGATATTCAGGGGTTTCCAGACTTTACACTGCATACACAAAGTTGGACGCCATTTGCAAACAGTCAATAATAAAAAAAATAAAATTTGCACCAAAGTATTTCTTATTTAAAGACATTTCCAAAAATGTATCGTAAGGTGGGGGTTCGTATTTAAAAAAATGAAGTTGGCCCCCCTCGCCCCGACATGGGGGCCGGTAACAAAAATCAGCCCTACCCTATAAGAAGATCTTATTACCCCGGTTTACCGTACAAAATTTTAAATTTACTGAGAAAGCTATTCGAAAGATATTTAAGGGTTTCCAGACTTTTGCCCCACCCTGTATAATCTATTAACACTCATTAATTATTATCAACAGAACACAGTATCTCTTTTTGGTATTTAGGTGCGTACTAAGATTTTTTTAGTATTCCAAATAGGACCCCAGCCACGGGCAAAAACCTCAACGGCGACCAAGTGCCGTCCATAGCTAGTATATTTTAAGTTACTAACAATACCAACAATACGCATACAAAGTGAACAAATTGGTTATTGTTGTAGCGGCGTGAGCTACGTCGAATTGTCTGTATGTTGTCTCTATATTTTTTAGCTAATTGTTGACACAGCTTCCAAGCTTTTCTTGCCCACAGTTTTCATCAGTGTAATTCATGTGAGACCAGGACCGACCATTAGATTGAGGGCCGAATTATGAAGCAGGATTAAAGTTAAGATAAGCCGGACATGCCCTCTGGTCGGAGTTTTAACCAATCACAGCGCACTACAGCCTGAGTTGAGGGACAATTATTATTATTATGAAACGCTTTATTAGAAGAACATATATATACAAAGAAATAATGGTAAAAATTAATATACAAAATTGACAAAATTAATATAAACAGGAAAATATAGACAAAATATATACATATGTCCTAACTAAAAGACGGGGTTATTGCCTATGGCAATCTCTTCCACCCAACTCTTTTGGGTTTGGGTGGAAGACTCAATTAAACTCAAGATAATCTGGCTTGTCTTGAGTTTAATCCTGTTTTACACCCGTATAAATAAATAATATAAATCATTTGTTTTATTTTTCATATTTTTTTGTTTTTGTTTACAGAGGACCCATCCTAAGCCATTTTTATTTGGCTTCTAAGATGATAATTTTATAATTCGAAAACTCACCAGATCTTTCTGTGATGGCTTGCATGGCATAGGCACAATCAACTAGCAGGCTCTGTCTCTCCTCCTCAGGCAAGAGTGACGGGTCACTCCACATATAGTACACACTCCTGAAGTCACACTCGTCAAACACGCCTTTCTTGTTGAAGCCCTTGATCTTATTCTCAGTGCTTTCACTGTCGTACTTGGATATCTCCTTCAAGAATTCATACATTTTCCCCTGCACAAGAAACAATCAGCACTTATTGGAAAATGAAACAGGACTTATCAAAGAGTGATTGTCTTTATTGTTGCTGTTGTTGTAACCAACTTAATAACAGCTGGGGGGTGATGTTCTCCACCCAACGTAAGCGGGGAAGTCACTTATTTTTAAGTGCGATCTACCATCATCGTGAAAACTCGCGCTATTTCTTTATGTGACATCAAGCCCTTGGAAAACAGCAAGCTAGTCTGTTCTCTGTTTATAGTTATCTAGTGAGACACTGGACTTCTCCCTGTACATCCCCTAACCAGACAGTCAAATTGGACTTATCCATAAGATATATTGTCTGTGTCTATATATTAAGACTTGTTTTCCTTTAACTTTTTTTGGTTGAAAGGGAATAAGGTTAAAGGTTATACTTTATACAAATGAAAATTTGATAGCCTGTTAGTGTTAAAACAGTTTGCTTTAGTCATTTCCACTTTTTGAAATGACTAAAACAAACTTAGTCGTTTCAACTATTTTGTCTCCTTGGCAGGCGCGGCTGGTGGGAAAATATTTTGGGGGTGCTGCCACATGAACCGTACTAAAAATTGATTTAGAAGCTCTATATCAGTATCTATAGAGTTTAAGTTTATTTTTACCATCCTAATCATAATAATTATGCAATAATTATTTTAGAAATGTGTGACGATTAATTTTTGTACGAGCTAATGGGGGTGCTGGAGTTCCCCAGCTCCTTAGCACCGGCCGCGCCTGCTCCTTGGGTGAAAAAATCTCAAGACTCTCACCCGGTGACGAGACAGATGGGTGACGACCAGTCGAATGGCGAGCATGAGCTTCGCGTGGGCGCCGTGGGTGCCGAAGTTGAGCGCGCCCCCCACAGGGCAGAGCGCCCAGTGGTAGCTGTTGAGAGCCAGCTCGGCGCACCTCATGTCGCAGTAGCGCTCGTGCGGGCAATCCATGCAGGGGACCAGGGCGTGTCCGAAGCGGAGGCAGTAGTGACAGTGGGAGAACTCGTACTTCTCTGCGTACAGATACGGTGCACTCGTGTTTGAGCGCATGACCAGGTCACCTGGAATGATTTGTAATTTGTAATTTATTTGCATTAATAATTGTACATAATAGGTATAATAGGTAACATATATTTAATGCGACTACCCCACACTAAGGGGATGCAGTCCTCTTGTTTTGTGGGGTAGTTTTATTTCTTAAAATAGTTTTTTTAAGTCTAACTCATAGTGGGTAAACAATGTACAAATAAAAAATGTTTCTACATAATTATTAAAATTACTTTTAACAATAGGAAAACTAAAAAAAAAAAAAAAAAAAAAATAGATAGTTAGTAAAATTTTGGAAACTTGAAAATTATAACTCTCTCGGCCAGTCCTTAACTTCTTTTTTTAAAATATTATTGTCTGTTTGTTTTTTTATTTTTATTGGAATTTTTGAGTATAGTTTGATACCAAATAATAATATATTGACCGACCTCAGTAGCTTGATCGATAAGGCGGCGGACTTGTAACCTGGAGGTCGGTGGTTCGAGTCCCGGATTCAGGGTAGATTTAGTAAAGCGAGTTTGAGTAGTTGTGATATCACGAAAGTGATTAACACAAATATGATAACTATTGATAATAATATCGCCTTATTTATACTGCCCAATTAGGACTACTAATGAGTCCCATTATTCCTGCAGTAAGCACTTCTTGGGTCAAAAATCATGTGGTCAAAATTCCAAAATGGGAAGATAAAATTGAATGGGTGAGTAGAAGAACCAGGAATGTCAAAAATCGACTTTTCAGGAAAGCAAAAATAAGATTTGTCTTATTTTTGCTTTCCTGGTGCTAATGAGTATAATAAAATTAAATTTTACATTCCTTGTTATTCGACAAGATTCTCACAACTAGGTACTAATAGTAGTCACTGTGGCAGAGCGAGTTAGCGCGCTAGGCATTGCACACATGGTGACCTGGGTTCGATTCCCAGCGGGGGAGGATTTTTTCTGCTCTGTACTTGGATGTTCGGGGTCCACTCATACCTCGTGAGGAAAAATGAGTAGCTGCTTTAATGTGAAGCAGCGACCAGTGGCAGAATCTTAGGCAAAAAAACTAATACAAGATATTGTAAATTAAAGTGGTAAAGTCCTATGATTCTGCGCTATCCACTAAAATTGTGACATAATAACACAAAGAAAAAGCATTATAATATTATTATTAACTAGGTACTAATACCGCTAGCAAAAGTGGTCAGTGATTTTGTTACATTCCTTGTGTTACATCAGATTTTTTTCCCGCTTCCCACACTTTAAAATCGAAAAAAATTATACTTTTAAGGGTATTTCTCCTTCATATTCACAGAGATGATAGAAAAGAGTACATTCTTTCTTATTCTACGAAGAAAAAAAAATCGATTTTTGACATTCCTGGTTCTTCTACTCACCCATTCAAATTATCAATTTTTAGCCAATAGTTGGGTTAATTTCCGACCAGAGTAACGAAAAATCGAGAAATGACCAACTGTCACTTGGTCAGTTTTACCTTCTAGCCGACGATATGCTAGAAACTTACTAGTAAACTTTAGCCGCCAGAATCAAACAACCAGCTAGCCACATTAAGCTCAAGAAATTAGGGTTGGCCTGGAAATAGCCAGCAGCAGCAGCATAAAACTTCGAATTTAAATGGTCACCTATCCAAGCCCCAAGCTCGCTAAACGTTGCTTAACTTCAGTGATAGAACAAGTACTGGTGTATTCAACGTGCCATCGACGCTGGCTAGTCAGATTAGTTGATTGCAGGATTATTCGGAATAGCTACATACTGAAGTTAACCAATTAGCTTGAAACCGTTGTCCAGGTATAACCATGAACATCTAGTACAACTTTTCTGTTTTGAAAGATTGACTAACTGACTGACTGACTCTGGCTTTCAATTGTTTAAAATAGATCAATCTGGATTGCTTGAATAGGAATAAATCATTTTTGGATAAGACCCCCAGAAATAATGTGATGTAATGCTTGAATCAGATAGGGCAGCCAGTTATCTTGTCTTACCAGGTTTTATCTCTTTAGCTGCAACCAGATGGCGGCCCAGAGTCTCGTTATATTCAATTTTAACAGCTGCTGATAGACCAGGAACTTTTGGGTTGACACCTTGTGCCAGTTGGGCTGCTACCCGCGTGAATGTCTCAGAGGACATACCCGCAAAGTCAAGCACAGGTTGAGAAATGATTGAAGAGGAGCGCTCCCACTCCCAACGAGTCACGTTGAAATAGTTGTACAAGCACACTTGTCGAATACGTTCCTGCAAGAATATCCATACTTGAAAATGTTTAAATTGTTCTTTGTAGTGTATTACCTACCTACCAATTGGTACTTGACAAAAATATCGCTGACCATAGTTAAATTTCCTTGTAGTATGAGGAGACTTGTGGAACAATATACCTACAAGTCCTCCTCATACTAAGGGGTTTTTGTGACCAATTATTTTCTATATCTTATCGAACTGAGAGGTAGTGAAGGTACAAAATAAAAAGTAAAACTACCCAGAGGAAAAAATAGGGACATAATCAAGGCCCTGTCAATGTTGTATGAGGCACCAATGAGAAAAAAACCCTTCAACGAGCCTAAAACTACCTGACTGAATTCTATGACATTGAAAAATAAACCAAAAACCTTCATGAGGGTCTCCCATCACATCACTTGGAAAAATACTAGATCCAGAATGATCTATGAGTAGTTTGTGTTTGGCAATTCTCTCAAATGCTTAAAAGGTTAAGGAGAAAAAAACACTCTGCAACTTTTATTTACTAAATTATTTTGCAGAATATTAAAACAACTTGAGGTATCTTTAAAAAAAAAAAGGAAAAAAAAAAATGAGAGTTTTACAATTTTAAAATTTTGTAGCCATGAAACAACAACTACTCTAGACCCTTGTGGTCAGTGTTGAAGCTTTCTTATCCCGTAGTATGCCTCCCCTCTCAGGGGTGAGAAGTGATACAAAACTTCCCTTTTTAGGTTCTTGGATCAACACAAGTACGAGGTTTGGCTATTAATTCGTAGACGCGAGCCGCTACGCAAAAGCTGTCCGTGCTAGGAAAAATAAAGATAAACATATTTAGACAGCTTCAAGTCTTTTGTTTTCATTGATAGCTGTCACATGTCTGTACTGTAATTAGTTCTGTTGTGACAGCCCGACGCGCAAGACACCTTTTTTAATTTTGCCGGAATTATGATTGATACAAACGTTGAGCAACGAGTGATTTTTTAATTTTACGTAAAACATGCCTGGTGAAACATTTTTTTTTGTTAAAGACAGTGTACCAGGAGTCATGTTTTTGAAAAGATCAACGCTTTATAAGTGGTTTAATCGGTTTCAAGATGGCAGGGAAGATGTTGAGGACGATCCACGTCCTGGTCGCCCCACAGCTCAAAAATGACGAAAACATTGAAAAAAATTGATGTTATGATTCGTTCTGACCGTAGATTAACTCTTAGACTAATGGCTGATAGACCTTAAAATTAATAAAGAATGTGTGAGACAAATTTTGTACGAAAATTTCAACATGACAAAAGTTTTCGCAAAAATGTGCCATGCGCCAGCCCACAGTGCCTTCTGCTGAAGACGTTCCTGGCCAAGTACAACACCCCAGTGTTGGAACACCCTCCTTACTTACCCGACCTGGCCCTCGTGGACTTTTACTTATTACCAAAAATCAAATCTGCCCCGAAAAGTACCCCGATTTGACAGCGTAGATGCCGTTAAGAAAAACCGGCAAAAGTCTTGGAAGGCCTCACACAAAATGACCTCCACCACTGTGTCGATCAATGGAAAAATTTTCTTAGAACGTTGTAGGGATAGAGGAGGGAAGTACATTGAAGGGGATAACTACTAAAGTTGGGTAAGTTAAACACACATCGTTTGGGGAAGAAACTCAATTTATAGCCAAAAATCTCTCAAAGGTATTGTTTAAAAAAAAAACCAATTTTT
>CM044959.1:35362321-35388676 GCA_024516035.1 Bactericera cockerelli
TTGGTACCGCGCAACTCCTTGAAGAAACATATTCGTAGACAGGAATCTACAGCAGAAATTGAATTCATCTCGTATTTTTTTATTTATTTTAAGACGAGTGTTTCACAGCCTTTTTTATTTCGCGGCCATGAAATAATGTAGACGCTTGTGTGTCGAAGCTCCCCTCTGATGGGCGAGAAGTGACACAATACTTCCCATTTAGATGCTGGGTCAACACGAACGCGGGGGATTTTGAATACATATTTTTCGTGGGCTCTGGGGTTCAAACCCAAGACCTCCCGCATGGCAAGCGCGTATCTTATCACTGAGCTAATCGTGTGCTCAAAACATATGTAATTATATCTAATTCTGGCATAATGATCTGTTGTTTAGGAAAATGCTTTCATTTCGAAACACTTTGCCAATAATTTTAAGGCTTCAGACAAATGGCGTACGAGCCTGATAGAAACAGTTTGGTTGTTACTTTTACCTACGTAACAGATGTAACTCTAGCTTTCGTGTTAATCACAATTTTATCACAAGAACTTTTTCCTTCACAGATAGTAAACGCCACCTCTCTTCTCTAACTTTTACTCTCCTCTAGGTGAAATTATTGAGCCGTGAGCTGTATACACGCTAGAGTAGCATAGAAACAGAAATCAGACAGTCCCACTGTCAGTAGTACCTTCTGGTTTTGCTGTGTCGAAGTAAACGCCTCCATGCGCGCATGTGTACCAGTACCGCTCACCCGCTGAAACGGAAATTAAGGGATTGTAATTCATGACTATTTTAATTCTGTCATTTTGTAAAGTTTTTCCGACACTCTCTGTGCTGCTAGAAGTGTTGGATATTCATTGCTTTATGTTTGACTCTAACATTTTTTATTAACTTTCCTCGAAGTTTATTAATGGACTATTAATAAAGAGAATTTTCTTCTTTTTCGGCCTTTAACGCAAAGCTTTTTTTGATTAATTTAAAATGTGTTTTCAACTAAATAATTCGGTTAATTATCTCGTTTTAAAGTAGATTGCATTCTCCGAGTCTTCGTCGTTTACGATCAGCGGTTGATTTAGATACGTATTTGAGGTAAGAAATTTTTTTGCTCAATTATGTGAATTCACCTACCTACCACACATAAACATAAATACATTCGTAAATACACTGCATAATTTGAGGTACCAAGATTAGAGTTTTGATTTATGTACATTTTTATAATAATTAATAATTATGTAAGTTTAACGTACAAGTAGTTAGGTAAAAGCTGAAAAGATCCTTACTACCTAATTACCTATCGAAGTTTTTTTTTTTGGTTTTAACATCGCTTGCAACTACAGGGTCATATTATTACGACGGGGTTTTATCCTCCATTCTCTGGAAACTTACAAAACAGCTACTCAAATTAACTTCACCAAGGATTCGAATTTCAATGGTCAACCCATTACGAGGGTTTGAGTTTGAATGGTCACCCATCCAAGTCTTAACCTCGGTGTACGTTTCTTACTGGTGTAGGTATTCAACGTGCGATCAATGCATTTTTTTGACATTTTCATGTCTTTGCTCTGGCACATAACCAAAATTATGTGACGAAATTATGTAACGAAATTATGTAACGATATTATGTAACGAAATTATGTAACGATATTATGTAACGATATTATGTAACGATATTATGTAACGATATTATGTAACGAAATATTGAATTGTAAAGGGAGAGAAGAGAGAAGGTATGTGTCATGCGCAAAATACGAAATTTGGTCAGTTGGGTTTTGGACCTTGAATAGTAAAGATGAAAATGTCCCAATGGTTGCAGACTCGTATGCAAGCGTTTTTGACATTTTGACATTTTCATGTCTTTGCTCTGGCACATAACCAAAATTATGTGACGAAATTATGTAACGATATTATGTAACGATATTTAAATAAGAAAGGAGGTAATTATGACAAATTTGAGGTCCGATTATTATAGACTGGTTGGAGTTCCTCAAGAGAAGCACCAATTATCACACCGACCTCTGTTTAGATCTATTATTATTATTATTATAATACAATTCTTTATTAGATACAAAAGGACATTATGTACATACAAATAATAATTTTAACAGTGAAAAAATGAAAAAAAAAAAAAAAAAAAAAAAAAAAAAACAATATATACAATAAAAATGAAAAAGAATATAAAATATTTGAAAACATATGTCCTAACTAAAGGGCGGGGTTATTGCCTACGGCAATCTATTGTGACCAGTTGATTCTATTTGGTTTTAACGTCCTAATCGGAAGTAGTCAGGACGGGGTTTTACCCTCCATTCGCTGTGGAAATGGTACCAGCTATCCACATTACCCTCACCCAGCCTGGGTAGGGCCGGACATGCCAGTCTCACGTGTTAGGATGAAACAGAATTTTCGTCGAAAAGTCTGCCCCAACCGAGAGTCGAACTCGGGTACTCTGGACTACGGTCAGTAGTCACAACCATTACGCCACGGAGGCTGGAGGTCCGATTAACTGGTATTGATCTCTTACACAGTGAAAATGATCACACATTCCTAGAATAATTATTAATGCATAATTATAATGATTGGCATAGTAAACAAATTCAAACCCTTCAGATACTGAAAGCGTGACTTTTTATATTCCATTTTCGTTCGGTGTATGTGGCAGCACCCCCAAAACATTTTTCCACTGGCCGCGCCTGCCTCTATGTAGGTACATTACAGTAATTGTACAAGTCGGATTTTTGTCCGTTCTGGTCGCAAAGGTCAAACTGTACAAAATAAAGTTAAATTAATAAAAATCTACCTTAACCCTTAAAATTGATAATGGTTAACTTATCACATTAACCTCATTCAGCCTAGGTTGGTCCGGTAATGTAATGTAATGTATTTTATTTGTGCATATTTATACAACATGTATGTACACAATTATTTAAGAAGCACACGGTATTTAAGAAGAGCCTGATTAACCATGATTGTTTAGGTACCATGGGTGGCTTCGAACCCAAGACGGACACCAGTATATGTCCTGGACGTTGCTTAACCATCTCCGTTGGTCAAAGATGATTGGGATTGACAATTCTGGATTCTGGATCAATTTGCATCGACCGACGGCGATTGTATATCTATAGGACAAACGCGGTGACATACACGACAGAGGCATATCTAACAATGTATTATCCTTGCGTTGTTTATTGTGTGTCGATCCATGCAGAAATCCGGTTGAGTGGCTTTCATATCTAGAGCAGAGATCTATGCGATTATAATTATTATCAACTAGTAGAGTCCTCGGCGTTGCTCCGACATGAACACAGAGTTAACAACTTGAGGCATGGTCGAAATAGTTTCAGCTCTTTCCAACTTTATGAGTAACTTTAAAAAAAAATCCATTAAAATTTGCTTGTCAGTTTTCTCTTATCTAATTATAAGAGGCAGGACATACAAGTTAATTTAAAGGTTTTTCCTGCAATAGTTTTGAAAAGGAAGGGCTTATTGAATCAATCAATGAAAACATCCCAATTACTTGGATCGAGAGCCAGTGTAACCGTACAACTCTTATGTCAAAACAATCAATAAAGGTATAGCTACACCACCTCATAACTGATACCTACTCATAAAACTATTGTTAAACATTTTCCTCTCATCCGTTGCAACTCATAAGTCCACTTGTTACGATAACGAAAATCCTGAACTGAAAACAACGAAGTTTCTGTTGAACAAATTCTAAATTTTACCAACTTTGTGAAGCGACCCAGTTTCACGGTTGTATGTTTTGATCTTGAAACATTACTTGTGTCGGAACAGCAATATTATCATTGTTCTAGGACTGACTTGGCCAGGTATGTAGTAGGTTTTAATGGATGAACACTAGCGTCTCTGGCACATCTTATGGTTCGTTGGATAGGAACATCTTCCACTTTTCCTGTTTGGTCTGAAGTCGCATCAAAGTTCTGCTTATCCTTTCTTTCACATGAGTCACCATTACATTGTATTACAATGAAAGTGTCTGCTGGAAATATGTTGAGATGGTAGAAATCAAGAAATGGCGGAACAAGATTTCAAGTATAAGATATTTTATTCTACAGTGCAAACACTTATTATTTCGTTGGCAGTCACACACATCCTTCATACACAAACTCTATATCATACTGTACAGAATGTATAAGCAGTGTTTATTTCTAGGTATCTCCAGCAAAAGGCAGAATATCCCAACTTAGCAACAAATCAAACTAGGTACCCGTCGTGATATGACCATGGCAGTTGAAAGCGACGTTAAACCCCACTTAAAAAAAAAAAAAAAAAAAAAAAAAAAATTTCTACATAAGAAAGATAAAATACTCTTGAAATAGATTCACAGTTTACTTACGAGTACTTTTATGTGTTCTATAAGTAAAATTAATACTTGCAGGTCTCTAGAGAAGTAAAATTGTCAAAAAAGCCATTTTTTTATTTATACTAATATGATCATAGTAATAGTGATAATATTTAAAGATGTACTTACTACCTACTTATGATGCCCTTTTTTACCCACATCTTCGGCAATATCTCGTAATATACCGCCTACATTGATCCCATAATGTATTTAGTAAGTGAATATCTATAATATTTGAATTTAAAGTGATTCAGTTGGATGCGCGAAAGTAGCCATGGATGAAAGATGTTACTAAAGTCCTCGGTGCAGAGGGCCTTGTGTTGGTCACGAAGGTTGTCGGTGCCGGTATATTAAGAAAATCAAAATATTTAAGCAATACCTAAGTAATAACTACAGAATAACATACCAGTTAAGTAGATCTGTGAACTGTAGACATCATCGGGTACAAGTTAAACCAATTATATCCCACTAGTTGTCATATTTGTGTTAATCACAATTCTGATATAGTCAAAATCGCTTTACCAAATAATTGCTTAACTCGGGTTTTGAACCACCGTCCTCCAGATAACAAGTTCGCCGCCTTACAGATCAAGCTTATTGAGGTCGGTTTATTTATTTTACCACCCCACTATTAAATACATAAGTTTTGAAACACAAAGAAACCCCCCATCCCTTTTACCTGTTTGCACGGTCTCAATTTTACTTCCGAGAAATTTCTGATATTAGAAATCGGAAGTATTGTGTTCGTTTTTGTATTTTTACTTTCCTTATCCTATAATAAGGAAAGTATTGTATTCGTCGAAAATTTGACCTACCCAGCTTTTCACATTTATGGACGAATCATAGCCTCAGGATACCAAAAAAGTGGTTTTCAGCCATTGGTCCGTGCGTCTGTCTGTTTGTCTGTCTGTCTGTGAATAGGATAACTCAAGAACGGTAAGAGCTAGAGACTTGAAATTTGGTATAGTAACTAATTTTATACACGAGACGAACCACGAAAATTTTGGTTGAAATCGGCCGCATTCTGCGGCCGCAGGGCCGCAAATATTAGCCGCAAGCGCAACTTCTTTAAATTGGTTAAAGATACAAAAACAGTTAAAGAACAACATTTTCTTAGAATAAAAAAATAATAGGAGTCTATTCTGATCATTTTTTTGATATCTTGAACTTTTTGGACCTCGGCCCCAATTTACCGGTATTTTGGGGGGGACCCGGTTTGACTAACTTTTTTATTATTCATCCTAGAAGGGGGTTGTGACATATCAAATTCAATTATTTTGAAGTGCTGATTACGAATTTTGCATTGATTTTTAGCTATTTATTTATTTTTTATTTATTTAGAAACTCTTTATTAGCAGAACATATATACAGACAAACAATGGTAAAAATTAAATATAAAATTGACAGTATTAATAATATAAACAAGAAAAAAATAAATAAAATTATACATATGTCCTAACTAAAGGGCGGGGTTATTGCCTATGTCAATCTCTTCCACCCAACCCTTACAGTTGAGTCACCAGTGGTGGAATTCGACTTCTTTTTGGGGGACAAGGAAAGTCGTGTGATGTTTACACCAGATTTTTTCTTCTCGAATACCCGCAAACAATCACTGGTTGGCGGATAGTCCCCTAATACTTTAGTACGCCACTGAAATTGCCCCCTTCTGCAACTCCCCTCAGGGTCACTATACTTTGCGACTGGTGCCCCAAGTTCAATCAACTTACCTTCGGAGCTGAAAGTCCTCACCCTTCCATCAGCCTTTGTTTGTTTTGTACTATTTTCAAGGTCCCTCAGTTCTAAACGTTCATTTTGTCCTGTGAGAAAGGTACTAACTCTGTCCCGGTAGTTCAGTGGTAAAGGCGGCACTCTGTGAATCCAAAAATTCCAGAGGTTGTGGGTTCGAAACCCAGCCGGGACATGACAAGTTATCCTCCCATTTGGGATTTTTACCACATAATAATATGTCTTGGGATTACTGCCTATTAAGACTATTAAGTCCCATTATTCCATAATGGGACTTAATAGTCTTAATCGGGCAGTATAAATAAGGCGATATTATTATCTTAATAACTATGTATTTTAAAAAATATCTAAAAGTACATTTCTTTATTTGCCATACAATCTTAGTAGGTATATTATGTAGATAAAAGGTATTAAATAACTTATTAGATATTTTACTCAAATAATATATGCTAAAGGTACTTTTATTGTGTCTTATAAAAATACTAGCGGGCTGCACCCGCTTCGCCAAGCCATCACACACACACCACCCATACATCACACACCATACTCACACACCACATACACACACCTGACACACACCACATACACACACCTGACACACACACATCTACACACATCAACACACACACCCATCCACACACACACACACACATCCACATCCACACACACCCAAACACACCACACACACACCCATCCACACACACACACCCATCCACACACACACACCCACTCACCCACACACACCCACCCACCCACACACACCCACCCACACCACACACACACACATACACACACCTGACACACACACATCTACACACATCAACACACACACACTCCACATCCACACACACCCAAACACACCCACACACACACCCATCCACACACACAAACACCCATCCACACACACACACACCCACTCACCCACACACACCCACTCACACACACACACACACACACACACACACACACACACACACACACACAACAACAACACACCACACCACACACATATACACACACACACCCATCCACACACACACCCATCCACACACACACACCCATCCACACACACACATCCACACACACAGATCCACACACACACACATCCACACACACACACATCCACACACACACATATCACCACACACACACACAAAACCATCATCGCTGTAAATTTCAAAATCCCGAGCCAAATCTATCATAGCGGATATTGATAATGTAGCAAACTGGCCCATATTTCGAGAACGATTTGTCAGAATATGGCAACAAAGGGCTCAAATAAAATCATGTGATGTTCTCAGACAGTTTTTACAATGAAAATATGGGTCCTCGCAATAGCTTTCAAATTCCGTGCTGGAATCTGTGAAAAATCTGAAAAAATGGTCGAAATTTCGAACATTCTGGCTTCTATCTCGAGAACGGTACGTCAGAATGTGGCCTTATATGAATTAAATGAAAGCTTGTTTTGTCTAATGTGTTATTAAATAATAAAAAATATAGGTCCTCGCGACAAATTTTAAGTTCCGCGCAGGAATCTGCTAAAAAACGTGAAAAGTCTGAAAAAAAGGTCGAAATTTCGAACATTCTGGCCTATATCTCCAGAACGGTACGTCAGAATGTGGCCTAAAATGAATTAAATGAAAGCTAATTTTGTCTTATTTCTTATTAAATAATAAAAAATATAGGTCCTCGCGATGGATTTCAAGTTCCAGGGCAAAGACTGTCTTAAAATCGAACCCTTCCTCAAGGAAATACTTGAGGAAGGTCATAAGTCAAGGACGGTTTGGAATTTCGGACTTTTGATAGTTTTCCTGGTGTTTTTCGGCAATTTTACTTGGGGTCGTCTCCCATCAATTTTTTGCTATCTCTTACCGTTTCGCCTAAACAATTCCCGCACACAAAGATATAAAGATACAAAGCCCGTCCATATTTCTCATTTATATATAGAGATGAGGTATTATTATTATTACTACTATTTACTATCTACTAGGTGTTCAGTATTCATGTTTCCACACTTACTCGAGAATACTGAAATACCTCAGGTACTTATTTAGGTATAGGTAAAAATTAGAATACAAAATTTAGAACAATATAAACAAGAAAAGAAAAGATAAATGACACAGATAAAATATACATATTATGTAGATGTCCTAACTAAAGGGCGGGGTTATTGCCCATAATATGTAGTATACAATTTGAACAAAAAGAGGACCTTTAAGAAATTCCAAATTCCGAAAAATTCAGGCTCTTTTTTTTTTTTTTTTTTTTTTTTTTAAGTGGGGTTTAACGTCGCTTTCAACTGCCATGGTCATATCACGACGGGGGTTTTACCCTCCATTCGCAGGAAACTCACAAACCTGCTACTCACATTGACCTCACCCAGCCTGAGTGGGGCCGGGAAAAGCCAGCGTCACAAGAATTAGAATTTGAATGGTCACCCATCCAAGTCTTAACCACGCTGGATGTCGCTTAACTTCGGTGTTCCGAAGGGAACCGGTGTATTCAACATGCCATCGACGCTGGCTAATCCGGCTCTTTAACTCTCTGAAAACCTCTCGAGAGCAGCGCGTCTCTCCTGGAGGCTGGTTTAGCTAAGTCAGGTAACGCGTCTAAATAACCCTATATAACGCGTCTATATAACCCTACACAACCCGTCTCGCGGCTGCCGGACGCGAGCTTGTGAAACGTGTCGGACAACGTCACCCTATGGGAAACACATTGAAGAAGTGGTCTGCGGGTGGTTGTGAGGCGCAGACGCCAGACGCGTAGGGTTAATTTAGGGCGACTGCTCTAAGCGCCACTCCATACTGCCCCCATAGGATACGCCACGGATGGGTTGCATTGACACGTAGGTATTAGCGTGTGGCCAACACATTAACGTGCTGGCCATGTCGTGATTCAACAATGTACCGACCTGCAACTTAGTTGTTGTCGAGCTTTTTAAATATTAAAACATTTTGAACTTTAAAAAAAAGTACACTAAACTATAACTGATACCACATTCATAGATAATAATTAAATTATATATCACGAGGGTCGACTCTCGTGGTGGGGAGGTCAGCTCTACGCTTTTGGATCTAAAGGCCGTGGGTTTGAATCCTGACCAGTGAGGAATATTCTCATAGAAAATTTTCGCTATTAGAAATGCATGGCTTAAAGATTTTCGCCGTTCCAGAGGTAGAAAAATATTTCAAAAAATAAATTAGTACCTATCTATATGTATTACTGGTGCTGTTATTACTGGCTTGCTTTATTGCTGTCGGAAAATTTTGACGAATTTTAATTCACACTCAATTGCACATTACTTCGGGTGAATGGCCCGCGCTTCGCAGGTAACTGTCGTTATGTACTAATCTAGGTACATCTCATATTATGTTTATAACATTACTTAAAATATAAATTTATCTCCCAGCTAATAGTACAATAGATGTGAGTGGTTAAATCTCTGATGATCACAGGAAGTTGGTGGTCACTTCCGATGTGTAGTTATGCGTTCCATGTAGTTAGTTAGTGTCCTATTCGGAGGACACAGAGGTCCTGTGATATGGTGTGGAGGACGCACAGGATAGATAGGGAGGGGGTGGGTGCCAACATTGGGAGGGGAGTGCCATATTATAAACCAGTGAATTTACATGTACTTATTTACATACATGACAAAATAATGAAATTTAACGAGTTTAGACGATTTGTGGATGAAAGAATAAAGTTCTAGTAAGTGTGTCTGTGTGTTTTTGGTTGTTATATTTGTGTAGTGAGTGTGTGTGTGTGGTGGGCTTGTACTCGTATGTTATGTTTGTGTAGTGTGGTGTGTGTGTGTGTGTGTGTGTGTGTGTGTGGTGGGCTTGTATGTTATGATTGTGTAATGTGATGTTAATAATATAACGGGGTTTTGGTATGTGGGCTGCAGGCATTATGATTGTGTAGTTAGTTGTAAGTAGCGGGATTGTAAGCTCTATGATCAACCGGTGCCTTGTCTTGAGCAAAGGCTGGTCGCTCGGGGAAGGGGATCCTACGGGTGAGATCCTTGGTAATAGTCCCCGGTGGTGATTTACGCCATCATACTTAGTTCTTATGATAATTATATCAGCCTCCGTGGCGTAATGGTTGTGACTACTGCCCGCTGTCCGTAGTCCAGAGTTCCCGAGTTCAACTCTCGCGGCTGGGGCAGACTTTTCGAAGAAAATTCTGTTCCATCCAAACACGTGAGGCTGGCATTTCCGGCCCTACCCAGGCTGGGTGAGGTTAATGTGGGTAGCTGGTACGATTCTCAGCGAATGGAGGGTAAAACCCCCGTCCTAATCCAGGACGTTAAATCAAATAGAATTGTTGGCGTTAGGAAAGGCATCCAGCCGTAAAAAATGTGCCAAAACCAATCAACCTCAACCATGAGGTTGAACAACGTCGACCCTGCTTGAGCGGGATAAGACAGAGTAAAAGAAAAAAGACTTAGTTCTTATGATTTACGCCATGATTTACGCCATCACTACTCTAATAAAGGAAAATAATGTCAATGTTATGTTTATGTAATGTAATGTTTATAATAAAACGTGGTTTGTTGTAGGTGAGTGTGATGGGCGGGTATCTTTATTTAGTGTGGTGTGTGTTTAGCAAACCAATATTGTTAGTAATACCTTATAAATTTTGTATTAATATGAGCAAGTTAGCCACGAAGGAAGTGATGTCAGTATCTATTAACGAGTCTTCCCATTTCCAATGGTTGCCTCTTCTCTCTTCATGGATGGGCGTTGTCCCTGCGCAGCTCAAGCGGATAATTAGGAATTTCGAAACGATCGAAGAAACAAATATTTACGGAAATATCTAGTCCCTGAAATATTTAAGTTAGAACACCCACTGTTACCAGGTTTTCCCTTTTTTCTATGTCGAGCAAATAGCAAAATTTTTTTTGCGTGTTGATTTTCCAAAGTCCGACGCGGCGGAGTCGCAAAAATATGTAGGAACCAACATAATAGGTACTTATCTTGCATTTGGGACACGCCTTCATAAAATAATATAATAAATAATATAATAAATGGATTTTTGACATGTTTTAAATGTCATTTCAGTCATTGGATGTATGTTACTTCTTTGTAATATCATACATATGTTTCATATTATTCTGTAAAACAGTAAAAGAATTATGTTCAAATTAAAATATTTTTCTCGCCAGTTGACGGAAGCGACTTAGCAGCGTGACGATTACATCAGCAGGAATCATCCGACGTAGATTTGTTATTAGGTCTAGGATGGTTCATAATTCATCAGACATTCCTCGTTTTTGTCCAATTTACTACAAAGATGTTATAGATGAACAGGTAAAAAAAAAATTGCGAACTGAGGGTAAAACCTCCATCTCGAATAACTTAAATGTTAGAGAAAAGAAAAAAAATATTTCCGTTTCTAATATTAGAAGTTATGGGAAGTAATAGCTAGTCTTATTTAACAAAAGATAATGAGGGGCAAGGACTCTGAATGTTACAGGCCTCTCTTTAAATAAATATTAAAAAAAAAAAAGATAATGAATAAATAAATTGTAGAAATGATATAAAAAGATTAGATAGCAAAGACAAAAGAGACATTAGAAAGAAATAAAACATTGACAAATAAGTACACGTAACTACAAAAAAAAAAAAAAAAAAAAAAAAAAAAAAGGAACACAATACTTCCGCTTTCTAATATTAGAAATTTCTCGGAAGTAAAATTGAGTCTCCTGTTGTACTCGGAATTGAGAATCCAACAGATTTTCTTTGTTTATCAATCCCTTTAATTTTCCTCCTTTCAGATCAGTCCTAACTCACAAGATGCTGAGATACCCGCCATATCAATCATCATTGCTAAACACATGCCTGCGGCTTGGTGTTTTACTCACCTGGGGTAAGTGGTTCTTATAGTAACTAGCTGGTTACCTGTCCTTCGGTGAGGGGATGGAACACCACGTCGTTAGGTCGAGGCATGGCCGGTCACGGTCTAAATTCAAGTATAACTGACACTTTCGGGATTTTTCAGAGACTATGGTGGCCCAAGGGTTTTGGACGACAATTTAAATCTCACTTTGACTTTTTCCAAAGATAGGTGAAGCATTTTTTTTATCAAGGCTTTACTCATCTCTTCTCCTTTTTTTGTTTTTTCCCTTCCTAACGCCAACCTCGACAATTTCTTTGAGCCTCACAGAGCTGGTACCGTATCTATTTCTAAAAAAAGAGACAATCTGGGGTGGCGTTACCGCAATAAGAACAGCTATAGCAAGCTCACCCTCACCTCAAATTATGTCAGCATTAGGGAAGACATACACCTGGCATACGGTTAAAGCTCCGTTAGGTATTAAACGCACTCAAGTATAACCCTCCCTCTGGCACGTGTATACTTTATGTGTGCAACTCAAAACTTTGAAAGGATTTGAAACAGAATAACCCTCCTTCAATCTCATCCATGGTTACCTAAGTATATTTTATGTACTCATAATGAAATATGATTTCAACCCATAGGCTTATCATTGCGTAATCCAGCTGAAGTGAAGATTTTCATGGATTTTACATGATAATCGTTACTGAATGTAATATCTGACTCAAACTTGAGAATCTTTTTTGAAAAATAAACAAATAAAATTAAAATTACTTTTTGGTTCCAAGTGCGATGTGATGGCAAGGCAGTGGCGGCTCCTGACTTCAAGACTAGGTGAAGACAAATTATACCCAGAAGTATTGAAAAAATAAAATTATTAATTTATCAGATCTTAGTTCTTATGGTCTCATAAACACAGCCCATTGTAAGTTATGGCTGTTTCCCTGCAGAGCATGATTTTCTCTCATACCAGTTTTGCATCATATAAGTTTTTATAGGTACTTTTTTTGAAGAACACTTGGTACTTAATAAATAAACAAGGCCAGCAGAACAATTTGTCATCACTTGAGCTGGTACACAGCCATTCATTTTTCATAAGCCATTCAGGCTTGAACTGTATGGCTGTGGGGCAGGCATTTGCTTTACTTTTTTAGTGGTGGTTATAGTAATTGGAGAAATTGGAGATCCAGTAATCATAATATCTTTCTTATCCTCATTACTTCTTAATCTGAATGGGGTTACTTTTAATGTTTGAACCCCATGATTTTGTGGGGGTCTCATTGTTTGAAATATTGTTATTGATTATTCATCTTAATAAAAAATATTTATTCATCTTAATAAAAAATATTAACTAAAAGTTGGTAAAAAGGAAAAAAAAATATTAGGATAAAAAAATATTAGGATTATACCTCAGTAGTTAGAACTAGGAAGGAAAGAAAGTTAGTTGAAGACTAAAAATTACAATCCAAAACTGGAAGAAAATCCACCACCAGATTACAAAATAAATCTAAGAAAACATACTTACTACAAATATAAAATCAGCTTAAATTTGTGTTACCATTGATGTTTAAATGACTAGGTATTTAAGAAAAACACAGATATTGCCTTATAATTTTAAGTACTTCACTGGAAGCTGTGTGCTTAGCTACCTGCAACCTGCATAATTATAATGTTATTTCTGACACTGAAAGAAGTACATAGCTACTTCATATTCAACTTATTATGAAAAGCACAGGTCAGATCAGGTAGGAATAATGTTTCTATCCTGTATCAAATACTGGGAAATAACTTTATTAACTAGTTACACCAATTAAAAGTCACTTGATAACCGTTGAAAAGATTTGAAAATGGTCTAATAAAATTTAAAAAGTGTGCGACAAGTTTTGTTTACATTCTAAAGATAAGAGATACAATGTTGCCAAGTTAATTTCATTGCTAAATTTCTACAAACTTCAAGAGCTATATTTTAAATTTAAAGAAATCCCTCAAATCATGTAAGACGTATTTATTTATTTAAAAAAATAATACTACACCGCCTGAACAGAATTTTCTCTTGAGAATTTCATTTCAACACGTCTAATTTCATGATTTTTTTTAAAGTGGTTCCATAGTCAGGATCAACAGGACCACCATTGTCCCTATTTAAAAACTTCTTGGAACAACTAGATACCAGATTATCTTATTTGGCTCAATTTCGGTACCTACATTAAATAATTATTTCCGAGATTTGACTTCAATCGAGATGTCCTTTTTAATACTACATATAGTTGACAAGATACATAAAATATAGTTAAAATTTATTGGTATCAGCTATCGTTTAGGAACTATGTACAAAACTAGAACCCAAAAAATGAGAAATAATATCCAAAATTCCTGACACAAAATCCTGCTTTCCTAGCGCCTACGTTATTATTATTATTATTTTTTTTTTTTTAATATTACAAGATTGTGCTAGATATGGGAGGCTAAATCATTGACTGGTTTCCTAGGTCTGGCATAATGCTACTGGCAACAATGTTAATATCAAAAACTGACATCGCACATGGTATGTGGCTTCGTGACATTTCGTATGAGGTCGTGTAGATAATGTAAACTGAATACAACTGAAGACTGTCCTCAGTAGCATATTACATAGATATAGTTCTTGCCTAATATTTCATGATACCTACTTGGAAATACTCAACTCTGATTGGTTGATTCAAGGACAACTGAAGACAATTTCGAATTGTCTTCACATTTGGTGTTCTCCTTGGAAAGTAACATGAAATGTTAAGCAGCATTGATCTATTTTACACAAAGCTTACTCTTTTTTTTTTTTTTTTTTTCTTTTTTTTCTTTGAGTTGGATCAATTGTGCCATGTTCAAGGGATTATGAGTAGTGTTTTCACTGTTCAAAATTAGGTGAAAATGTCTTCAGTGTCTTCACCCGACGAGCCGCCACTGTGGCAAGGGTAATGTAGGCCTGGCAGTTTTTAGAAGATTTTTCCTGCCTTCCAAAAAAAAGTTACGAGTATTTATTTCGCCCTAAGAGGAACTTACGACCCTATACATATGTAGCTATAAGTACAAGTACAAAAAGGGCTTTATTATTTATTCATAGAATTTAAATTACAGGCAGCCGTCGAGTTGTTTATCATGGCAGGAACTTAGGGAGGGGATACCTACCAGGAAGTAGTGGTTAGTAATGAAAGTATACCTATCTTTGAAACTTTCGAGGCAAAAGTTTGTATGCAAAATTGCATTAAATGAAATTCTAATATTGTTTTCTTCCCATTTAAAACTGTCAATTAACATACCAGAAATTCCAGCAGTCTTTTCGTGTGTTGAAGAAATGTTTGTAACACTTGTACAAAGCTCGTTTTATCAAAAAATAGAGATGGTGCATTTGCACCAAGCTTAAAATGAAATACAGTTTCATAATTTCGATTTATTTGCAATGAAGTATTAAATATCAAAGGTTAGGAATAGGAAAAAGGTGAAGTACTTATAGTAATAGTATTAGTAAACTCTGTATTGAAAATTATTTACATAAATTACAAAGGGCGGAATTATTGCCTAAGGCAATCTCTATCATCCAACCCAGGTATACAGTGTGAGCAGAAAGAATACACCAGCTTCAGGCTCATCCTGTATGTGTACAGCAAATGATAGTAAGGATAAGCATAAATGCAGAAGAAAGGGTGACGTTTGTCAACATGGCAGATGTCTTTCTGTGATTCCTGTCACTTTTGATTTAGAAATCGCGTGATCCATATGAGAAGGATGAAACAAATTCATACTCTGATGCTTTTGATTCCCAAAGGGGGGAGGGGAGAAAGGGAAGGAGGGAAGTAGATGAAGGGAGGGAGGGAGAGGGAGAGGGAGAGAGACAGAGGGAGAGAGAGAGAGATGAGGGACGAAAAAGAGGGAATAGATTAATACATAATAACAATAAGTCTGGCTGGGGAACTTTAAACAGGGAGTAGACCAGCAGTCTGGCTGGGGGACTATAAACAGGGAGTAGACCAGCATTGGCTTGGTTCTGGGGGTCCTTGTCAATTATTAGCCTCCTTGTAAAGACAGTGGTAGAAGTGCTGAGACATTCCTCCACTGTCTGGCTACCATCGTTCACAATGACGCCACCCTATGATGATGATAATAATAATAATAATAGCCATTTATTTGTTCAGTTCGTGTGGGACTATAATCATGTGTGTTCAAAGTCGGGAAAACTTGAAAAGCATTGTAATGTAAAAAAACCATCAACCATCATGATAGGTATGCGATAATTATGGCCAGCGTCGATGGTTGCCATAATTAACACCAGTTCTCGTTCTGTCAGATTCGAACCCTCGTGATGGTGGCTATTCCCGGCCCCAGTCAGGCTGGGTGAGGTTAATTGAGTAACTGGTTTGTGAGTTTCCAGCAAATAAAGGGTAAAACTACCGTCGTGATATGACCATGCAGTTGAAAGCAACGTTAAAGCATAATTACAAAAGATAATTATACTAATTATGTTCATAGTCATCAAAATCGAGGTTCAACCTCAAAAAAGAGTTATTTCTTCAACACTGAGGAAAGAAGAACTTATACTATGCTAGTAACAGAGGTTACAAAGTATGTTGTAAGTACATAGTTAAGTACATACAACTCTTACTTATGTATGTCAGAGGAGAATAAAAATGAATGGAAAAAAGGGGAAAGAAAGGAAAAATAATTAGTAGAAGAAGACGAAGACAAGAAAGCAATTAACAGAAAGTGCGCCGTCAAAATAATATGAAGCTGAAAAGTGGGCCACACAAATCACGAAACCAACTAACGAAAGCACAATTTAGTTGCTTTTCTTTGTTTGCTGTTTAATTACTATGTAGCTAGTTACTTTGTTTATTATTGGTATTACTCGTCGAGTAGTTTAAGGCGCTTGTCTGGTAATCCAGACAGTACCTAAGGGGCTTGTTTGGTAATCCAGAGAGTACCTAAGGCGCTTGTCTGGTAATCCAGGTAGTACTTAAGGCGCTTGTCTGGTAATCCAGATAGTACCTAAGGCGCTTGTCTGGTAATCCAGGTAGTACCTAAGGCGCTTGTCTGGTAATCCAGATAGTACCTAAGGTGCTTGTCTCGTAATCCAGATAGTACCTAAGGTGCTTGTCTCGTAATCCAGATAGTACCTATGGCGCTTGTCAGGTAATCCAGGTATAGTACCTAAGGCGTTTGTCTGGTAATCCAGGTAGTACCTAAGGCGTTTGTCTGGTAATCCAGGTAGTACCTCAGGTGCTTGTCTGGTAATCCAGGTAGTACCTAAGGCGTTTGTCTGGTAATCCAGGTAGTATCTAAAGTGTTTGCAGGAAACCAACACATACCCCTACTCACTACCTAGGCTTATCGTTCTAATTTCGTATCTAAAGCTCAAGGAGTGTGAGTATTGCCCTGATAATCTAGTTTTTATCAAAAAGATACACGCAAACTTCTAGATAATCTATGTAGGTCTGTGGATTGATCAAGACTTTTGGAATTTTATACAACCTTTAGCTTTTCCTTTAAGATTGGTAGCTTTATTTCCTGTTTTCACCGTATCGGAGTTACCTATCTTTCAACTGGGCCATTCGTAAACTCATTTGGGTCACAAGTCATTTTTAGAAAATTTAGATGTTTCAGATTCCTTCTTTATCAATGAAGAATGCTTTTCTTTTACCGAGCTGTAAGGTTCTCGTTATACATATTTTTTAATGTCCATTTTTTGTTTCCTGAAGCAATCAGTGATGTAAAATAGCATTAATGTTTAATCCTGTTTACTCCCCTGTTTAAAGGTCTTTTTGGTTTTATTCGGGCAGTATGGTATAAGGACCGAATTATGAAGCAGGATTTAGTTTAAGATAAGCCCTTAAATCTGAGGGCTAAATTAATATTAGACGTTTTTGAAATACCTCTATTGCGCTAAGTCTTGGATTGAGTACTGTGTTAGATGGGGAAAACCAATAATGCTAATCAATAACCTAAGTTATCGATTTTTTCTATTAATTTCGCCCTGAGTTTCAATTAATTACAGCGCACTATAGCCCGAGTTGACGGACAGTCTAGCTTATCTACTCTTAAATCTTGTTTTATAATAAAATTTGTACGAAGTACCTATAATGTCTTCTCCTCTTTTAAAATCTTCTCTATGACACTTGTTTTTTACAACATTTAACAAGATTTAAAAGGTATGTAACTTTTTAATTCATATGATTTTAAAGGGGCTCCTGACATACAGATAAGGTCCTGACTTCTCAGTGAATTGTGAATGAATTCCTCGGAGTTTACGAATGACTCACCCGAAAGCAAAACGGTTCACCCCCACTGCCAAACATCCACCATGACTATTCAGTTAGCTACCCCATATCTCTATCCCTCTCACGGCACCAATAAAAGAAATCCATTCCCTCCTGGGAACACGCAACCCTCAGCTACCGTCCTGGCTTGACCCTTAAGGCAACGCAACAATAACAACAACAATAAATAATTATTATTATTTTAAATAACAACTACGTACGGACTTTTCTTCTGCCCTGTTATCTGGAACGTCTGCATGTTTGTAGTCGGCAAAAGAATACGATTAACAGGGTAGGAAAAATGGATAGGTTACCCCAAGACCCTCAAAATTGACCATGATGGAGGGAGGAGGGGGAGAGAGAGAAAAGGAGGGGGGGGGAGAAAAGGAGGGGGAGAGAGAGAGGAAGAAAGAGACAGCTAGGGGTGCAGCAATAAAAATAGAAGTCAAAAGAAGGTCCCCCGAGGTTAGTGATTGACCGCTTCGTGCAAGTTATAGGTAAGTGGGTTTCAAATAAGTGGAGGAAAAGGTCAGGCGCTGAACGACATCATTCTATATGATTGCTGTTTTCTGTTGCACGGGTATAACTCATCACTCTGAGGGTTGAAGAAAGAAAATAGAAAATTCATTAAGAAAGAAAAAGAAAATATGTATAAAAAAAAGATGTACTCTTATGTATTGATTGATATGCTGTGTTTTTGAGCAACCCTCAAATATGTGGGGGCAGCAACGTTTTACAATAAAACTGTATCTCTCTCTCTATTGGAGAAGTTTAGGCATGCCTAGTGGTTACCATCCACTGAAGGATGTATTATTATTATAATCTCGCCTTGTGGTCATCTTGTACAGGGTTTATTAACATTTTCCTTGCAGGCTTCACGCAGTCCAGAGCTCAGTGCACGAAGGATGAGTACAAGCGGTGCGTCACCCTGGCGGATCCCTTGCTGCAAGACCCTCACCTCATCTACCCTGACAACATGAGGGACATTGACCACGTGTGTAGGTGAGTCATGGAACAGATAGGGTTCAAGTTAAGGCGCCCTCACCTCATCTACAACATGAGGGACATTGACCACGTGTGTAGGTGAGTCATGGAACAGATAGGGTTCAAGTTAAGGCACCCCTCACCTCATCTACCCTGACAACATGAGGGACATTGACCACGTGTGTAGGTGAGTCATGGAACAGATAGGGTTCAAGTTAAGGCACCCTCACCTCATCTACCTGACAACATGAGGGACATTGACCACGTGTGTAGGTGAGTCATGGAACAGATAGGGTTCAAGTTAAGGCGCCCCTCACCTCATCTACCCTGACAACATGAGGGACATTGACCACGTGTGTAGGTGAGTCATGGAACAGATAGGGTTCAAGTTAAGGCACCCTCACCTCACTTCATTGAAAATGAGGGACATTGACCACGTGTGTAGGTGAGTCATGGAACAGATAGGGTTCAAGTTAAGGCACCCCTCACCTCATCTACCCTGACAACATGAGGGACATTGACCACGTGTGTAGGTGAGTCATGGAACAGATAGGGTTCAAGTTAAGGCACCCCTCACCTCATCTACCCTGACAACATGAGGGACATTGACCACGTGTGTAGGTGAGTCATGGAACAGATAGGGTTCAAGTTAAGGCACCCCTCACTTATCTACCCTGACAACATGAGGGACATTGA
This sequence comes from Bactericera cockerelli, assembly GCA_024516035.1. Lineage (NCBI taxonomy): Eukaryota > Metazoa > Arthropoda > Insecta > Hemiptera > Triozidae > Bactericera > Bactericera cockerelli. The sequence continues at coordinate 35,382,212 of CM044959.1, forward strand.
CCACGTGTGTAGGTGAGTCATGGAACAGATAGGGTTCAAGTTAAGGCACCCCTCACTCATCTTCCTTGACAACATGAGGGACATTGACCACGTGTGTAGGTGAGTCATGGAACAGATAGGGTTCAAGTTAAGGCCCCCTCAACTATCTACCCTGACAACATGAGGGACATTGACCACGTGTGTAGGTGAGTCATGGACAGATAGGGTTCAAGTTAAGGCACCCCTCACCTCATCTCCCTGACAACATGAGGGACATTGACCACGTGTGTAGGTGAGTCATGGAACAGATAGGGTTCAAGTTAAGGCACCCCTCAACCTCATCTACCCTGACAACATGAGGGACATTGACCACGTGTGTAGGTGAGTCATGGAACAGATAGGGTTCAAGTTAAGGCGCCCCTCAACTCATCTACCCTGACAACATGAGGGACATTGACCACGTGTGTAGGTGAGTCATGGAACAGATAGGGTTCAAGTTAAGGCGCCCCTCAACTCATCTACCCTGACAACATGAGGGACATTGACCACGTGTGTAGGTGAGTCATGGAACAGATAGGGTTCAAGTTAAGGCACCCCTCACCTCATCTACCCTGACAACATGAGGGACATTGACCACGTGTGTAGGTGAGTCATGGAACAGATAGGCCGTTCAAGTTAGGACACCCCTCACCTAAATCATTCCCTTGACAACATGAGGGAACATTGACCACGTGATGTAGGCTGGTCATGGGGACGATAGTTCCAGGATTAAGGCAAACCCCTCACCTCATCACTTACCTGATCAACATGAGGGACATTGACCGTCATATAATCTTACAGAGATAGGTTCAATACCATCTCACGACACGGAATTATTATTATGGAACAGATAGGGTTCAAGTTAAGGCCCCCTCACCTCATATTCCTTGATAACATGAGGGACATTGGCCATGTCTGAAGGTGACCCACTCTATCGACATTCGCAGAATCAAGACAATATAATGTCCAGGAAAAAATTGCAATGCTTTCAATTCAATGTGTAGTCGAAAGTAAACTATAAGGATGGAAACAGATAATAAGGAATGTATTGTATTCGTCGAAAATTTGACCTACCCAGTTTTTCACATTCTGTACGAATTACTAAAAAAGTTGTTTTCGGCCATTGGTCCGTGGGTCTGTCTGTTGAAACAAGATATCTCGAGAACGGTAAGAGCTAGAGACTTGAATTGTTAATTTGGTATGAAAGTAGATCTTATTTACTCGGTACCGCTCGAACCATGAAACTTTTGGTTAAAATCGGCCGCAGGGCCGCAAAAAGTGGTCCGCAAGGGCCGTTATTTTGAATTGGTTAAAGATACAAAAAAAGTTAGAGTTTAAATTATAGATTAGAGGCAATCTTTTGCCTTTAATCTTTATTAATTTTTTGTAGATTTTTTTGTTGTTGCTGAAATTTTCAAGAAGACTTCCGGCTCGGTTTGCAGGACTGGGTTTCTTCCCTGGAACTGGTCAAGGAGTACACGGACCCTGCTTCACGGAGACAAGCGAAGGAAGTTCTCTCCAAAGGTGGAGAGTCCTGTTGACTCCCTACACCAGGATGTGCACCATGCCTCTCTACCAGGAAGGTGAGTGAGGAAGTAACTTGACTCTACCAGGAAGGTGAGTGAGGAATTCACTTGGGGAAATCGGAAATAAGCGCACGAATAGCTCAGTGGTTAAGCACTCGCTTGCCATGCGGAAGGTCAAGGGTTCGAACCCCCGCGCCGACAAAAAATTGTATTCAAAATTTTGTTACAGTTGTTTGTAAGGGATACCTTCGGTGCGCTCATGTTGACCCAGCACCTAAATGGGAAGTATTGTGTCACTTCTCGCCCATCAAAGGGGAGGCACACTACGGGATGGGCAGGCTACAAAACAGACCACAAGCGTCTACAGTAGCTCCTGTTTCATGGCTCCGAAATACAAAAAGGGCTGTGAAACACTCATCTTAAAAAAAAAAAAAAAATCGGGGTGGAAAATAATTTTCAATTAACAGACCTCAGTGTGCCGGATCGATGGGCGGCGGACTCGTAATTGGAGGTGGTGATCTCGAGTGCCAAGTTCAGAAAAGATTTATAGGGCGAAATTAATAGACAAATTCTATATCACAAGTCATCGGTAAGCGTCGGTTTTTCCTATCTTACACAGTACGCAATCCGTGACTTAGCGCCACAGACAGAGGTATGACAAAAACGTCTATTAATTCCACCCTTTTTAAGGGGGTTTAACGTCGCTTTTCAACTGCCATGGTCATATCACGACGGGGTTTACCCTCCATTCGCAGGAAACTCACAAACTGCTACTCACATTGACTCTCACCCAGCCTGAGTGGTCGGAAAAGCCACTCACGAGATTAGAATTTGATGGTCACCATCAGTCTTACCTCGCTGGATGTCGCTTACTTCGGTGGTTGAAGGTACGGTGTATTCAACATACCATCGACGCTGCTAATTTCACCCTTAGTAAGGCTTGATATTGTTAATCACATCAAGATCACACAGGTAAATCATAACTTTTCTATTCAGAATGTCTATAGTTCCTTCTTCTTTTACTTTGCCTTTTCCCAAACCACTTGGAGTCGGCTTTGGTCAAACTTTTCATAGTTGAGGTAGGTTGGTGGTTCTGGCATTAAGATGAGCCAATTGTCCCTCAATTGGAGTATAGGAGCTGTGATTGGTTGAACTTGAGGGAGGGTGTGGTTTTCTTAATTTAATTGTTTTAAATCGGCCCTAAATCAACTGATGTTAATGGATTTCACAGAACTGTGGGTATATGTACATACTAAATAAGTATTACATACATAGGTTAGTTATATTTCATTGGAAATATTTTAATACAATCTCGTGGTAGTAAGTAGACACTTCCACATTATAAGGGGTGGATAGACTCAGAACCAGTGTTTGATTAATGATGAGCTTGACTTTAATTTTAAAAGAACTGGGAGTGTCAGATTTGTAGGGTGGCTTCCTGCATAAGAGCTTTGAACTTTCAAAAGGAACTTTTCAGTTTTGAAGTGGCCTATTCGAAATATAGGGGTTCAAAACCGACCTCAGTCGTTCGTAAAGCAGCAGACTCGTTACCTGGAGGTTATTGGTTCGAGCTCCGACTGGATGTTTCCTTACCATTGGTTATTCCCGTCTTTTTTGTCTATGTAGCTTGAAGCATCACACAGTCCATTGCTTTGCGCAAATACATAGCGATAAAATTAGCTAGTTTAATTTAACGACTTTTGTAGAATCAAATTGCAATGAAGATATTGTAGATTCTGTTGTCCCTCTGTGTGCCTGTTTCATCTTTATGCATTCCTGAACTATTTAAATCTGAATACCGGCGTGAACGACAGGCTTACCGCCTTGCTAAAGCGCCGTTAAACCGAAAAAAATCTGAATACGACGTAAATTTCGTGTGTTTTTATTCAATCAAACCCCCGAAAATATATACCATAATATTTTGTTCTACTAATGAATAAAATAATAAATACAATAGGACGAAGGTACCTAATCAACGAGAAATTAAAAAAATAATCCATTTATACAGTAGGTACCCTGAGTTTGTCGTGACTGAAGAAGAAGTTAAAGAGATTTAAATACAAGAACTATCCTAATAGGCGTCACGGTGTTCGAAAGTTCAATTTATCAACACTATGACAGGCACTTTTCCGGAATCAATTTGCCTCTATCAAAACTCTACAAATTCTTGCCACCGTTATTGATGACTCCTTTCAAAAACAAATGAGGATTATTACTTTTAAATTCCAACTTCCTGAGGCATTAGATAAGTATTGGGGTCCTACTCGTACCTATACAGTTGTTATTGGCGGGTGTAGTTCAATGCCCGATTATGAAAGTATACAATACAGGTAAGTTATCATATTTGTGTAAATCACGATGTGATTATTAGTCAAACTCGCTTTACTAAATCTTTGCTGATCTAGGGACTCGAACCACCGATCAAGCTTACTGAGATCTGTGAAAGTAGACATTAGGTATTATTTTTTATTCTAAAGATCCGTATTAGGAATTATTATACTTATAACTCCTACCATTGTTTCGCCTAATGTAATGTAAAATCCCACTTTTTTATTTATTTAAGAGAGGTCATTGTATCAGCTGAGTTTTAAAAATATTGTTCTGACGTACCATTCAGATTACAAAAGTGAGATCAATGTAATCATATTGCATAAGAGCTTTATTGTGATGCATAAGAACAAATCAAGTCTAGATTAGATGCTGCATTAAAAAGTAATTTTCAATTGCAGGGGTCACAATTTTCCCGATCAATATAAAATAATATGGAATTTCAGTCTTCAAGTCGATTTGAATCCCTTTTTTACCCAACATGAAAAGTCGGGACTCCTGTCTTGCTGATATGCCAGGAACAGTTAATTAATTTGACCCTAAATATTTCTAACACCCGTACAGAATACCTGAAGCATGCGTCCTGCATGAAATCCGCCCTCGTGGAAGAGAGCCGGTGTGGCCGCCACTACAGGCACCTGGTGAACCAAGTGGCGGGCGAGGCCGCTAGACCCACCCTCTGCTGGTAAGTAACATTACAATATTTTTTTTTTTTTAAAAGCGTTGAAAAAATCATAGGTGGAAAACTTAGACCCCATCGGGATACAGTAATTTTATTTTATTTTAAAAAAAGCGTTGAAAAAATCATAGGAAAACTTAGACCCCATCGGGATGAAGTAATTTTATTTTATTTTAAAAAAAGCGTTGAAAAAACCATAGGTGGAAAACTTAGACCCAATCGGGATAAAGTAATTACCCAACAGATAGGTAATAATAATATCGCATTATTTATACCGCCTGACTAGGACTAATAAGTCCCAATATTCCGGTACCAAGCCCAAGACGTAATATTATAATTATGGTCAAAACCCAAATGGGAGGATAACAGCTTGTCATGTCCTGGCTGGGTTTCGAACCCGCAATTACTGGACCTGACAGACGGCGACACCTTGACCACTGAGATACCGGGGTCCGGCACAGACAGATAGGGAGAATTGCCTTTGACATGTTTAATGGGCAAGTACATTCTACTTAACACAGAGCCAAATTTGGCACACTTTAATGTTCGCCATTTTGTTTTCACCCCTAAAGAGAGGTGTTATTATTATTGTTCGACAATATCGGATTCATAAGTTTGGCAAAAATTGGGTACAAAATACTACCTACTATTTTCTAATACATATTATAACTGCATGGTCACTATGGTCAGTAAAAAATTGATAGATGAATAGATCATGCTTTATTTAAAAAAAAATAAACAATACCTACCTATAATAATTCAAATTGAAATAAAGCAAGATATATCGATATTGGGTTAAAATAATTAAACGATTTTGTTTCTAATGAAGAGTGCACATTGTTCTGTAAATATCTTGGCAGTACTCTCCACAACATCTTATCTTGTCCGTGCCTCCCTCCCTGCTCCGCCGGCACAGATCGACAGTACCGGGACCGTCGATTTTCTGTTACCTCAGAGCTTTTCAGACCACTGACATAGGAATAAATTTCCAATAGGGTAGGTTTAGGATCAAAACCCAAACAGGAAGAGATGCATTCCTCCCGTATATCCCCTTACAATAAAAAAAAAATCAGCGACAGTGTGAGACATAATAAAATGTCAAAAAACGCTTGCATACGAGTCTGCAACCATTGGGACATTTTCATTTATAATTTAATATTTCGTTACATAATTTCGTTACATAATTTCGTCACATAATTTCGTTACATAATTTCGTCACATAATTTCGTTACATAATTTTGGTTATGTGCCAGAGCAAAGACATGAAAATGTCAATTTAATATTTCGTTACATAATTTCGTCACATAATTTCGTTACATAATTTCGTCACTTAATTTCGTTACATAATTTTGGTTATGTGCCAGAGCAAAGACATGAAAATGTCAAAAAACGCTTGCATACGAGTCTGCAACCATTGGGACATTTTCATCTTTACTATTCAAGGTCTAAAACTTAACTGACCAAATTTCGTATTGTGCGCATGACACATACTTTTTCTCTTCTCTCTTTTTATAATTTAATATTTCGTTATTGTGCGCATGACACATACTTTTTCTCTTCTCTCTTTTTATAATTTAATATTTCGTTACATAATTTCGTTACATAATTTTGGTTATGTGCCAGAGCAAAGACATGAAAATGCCAAAAATAATTTATAAGTTTATTTATTTATTTTCTTTATAAAGAAACATTTATACAAAGGTACTTCTCCTAAGCTTTGAAGGGCTTCTCAGAAAAGCCCCCTCTCCCCTTACCTAAGAACTCAGTAGTTTAAATCACAAAAAGTCCCAGGATTTTATTCTTAAACTGTCCAATTTTATTTGATTTTTCATTTCTCTTTTTGCTTAATCCCCCCCTTACCTACGACGGCGTTTCAGACGGAACAATATGATTTAAAAAATTTTCCTCGTTTCA